>JAOPUB010034556.1:0-10724 GCA_027564055.1 Neptis clinioides
ATTAAAAAGCCATTTACCTAAACTTAATTTAATTCGTTAACAAATTATTATTTCTAAACGTCACATATTCAATAAAAAACACATTGATTCTTACCAAATTTCATGATTTTACAACAACAAAAATTATTTAAATACGACTCTCTATATTTTTTATCTGGTAACATTATTGCGTGGAATACACCGCCATGTTTGAAAGGAATATCTTGCTTGGAATACATCAAAGAGTCGGAATAAATCAGATTTGGTTGGTACAAGTCACATACATAAGAATACTTATTATAGTATCAGACTACATATAAAGGTTTTATCAAAATTGATTTAGCTTTTATGAATACTTAAATTTTCTCTGAACTTTTACAAATATTTGAAAACCAAAATTAGCAAAATCGATTCAAGCGTTCTCGAGTTTTGGTTAGACAAACTATATATTACTAGCTAATTCGTCCTTTCTTTACTGAGGTGTCTTACAGCCAAAATAAGTCATCAAATTCAATCCAAAATCTATGGATTATGGATACAAATAAAATTCATATTCAAATTTTCAAATCTATTATCCAAAATCTTTGAATAACGAATCGAAATTAGAATTTTCTAGGCTCAAATTCGAATTTAGAGTCCATTTTCAATACATAATCAAGATTTCGAATCGAGATTGATTATTAATTTCGGGCATTACACTACAATTAAAAGTTTTATCAAAATCGATTTAGCGTTCACTCTTATATTTCAAAATTAAAATTACTCAAATCGGTCCAGTCATTCTCGAGTTTTAGGGAGATTAAAAAGTCAATTCATTTCTATATATTACTAGCTTCCGCCCGCGTAGTTTGTTCTTATCGTTATATGGTGACTAATTTACACAAATGTTTTATAAATTGTAACCTACGTGTTATTCTGATGTTTAAGCAATGTTACTGTAAAGTTTCATCAAAATCCCTTCATTAGTTTTTACGTGGAACAGTAACAAACATCCATGTGTACTCACAAATTTTCGCATATATAATATTAGTAGTAGTTAGGATTTGATCCAACATTTGCTCCAACGTACCAACACCCAATGTTAGTAACCAAACCTACAGAGTATTTGCAGTGCAGCATAGATTTTGCATTTGGTTTAAAAATATTCCACACTTTTAATATATTTTATAAAAATAAAAAAAATGATTTAAACTTTGAAAGTGATAAAAAAAATTAAATCAAGCTTCCAATTTAATTTATTTAATATCTTTAATAGGTCAGTACATTCAGTCAGTCAGTTAATTTGATCTACAAAATACATTTAATTAATCAAATTATCTTGATTAGCGACCGAAATTAATAAACAATCACGATCCAAAATCTAAGGACTCTAATTTGTGCTAAAAAAATTCAAATTTGAAATCTATTTTTGCTTTATATTTTGTTTTATACACTCCAGGATTTTAGATCAGACAGATCAGAAATAAATTCGAAATCTGATTTTTTATGCACAAATTTAAATTTGGATTTTATTTTCAATCTATAATCCATAGGTTTTGGATTAAGATTGATTACTTATTTCGTCTGTTTAACCAACCTTTGGAATAAGGATTGAATAAAGAATTTAAATTTTTATTTCTGTAGATAAAATTAAAATTTTAGAAAATCTGTTACACAAAAAAGATTGAAATTTGAACTTCTAGACACAAGTTCAAATTTAGAAACCACATTAAATCCTTAATCCATAAATTTTGGATTGAGATTGACTATTAATATCTCCCGTAAGTCATAAGAGTAGAACCAAACGCAAAATCCATGAATAAACTAAGTGACTCCCACGCATATCAAAAACTCACCAAACGTTGAATCCGCAGATTTCTCACTCTCCGATTTTTCACTGGATGCTCGCAAATCTCTCCTTCCATGTTCCTTGATGAAGGTCCAGTCTTCCTTCAACTTCAACACTCGTTCTTTAACTTCAGGAGATACGGTCTGTTTGGCTGCGACGCATTCCCGTTCAATGTTGTTGTAGTTTTCTAGGACTTCGTGTATTTCTGTTTGTTTATCCTTTATTAACGTCTGGAAGAAATCATGAAAATGATTTAATACCTTATCAATTAATATTTTTATAATTGATAAGGTATTATTACTTTGGAGAATTTAGAGAATTCTTCGTAGACAGAAGTAATGACTATTTTTGTGGATTCGCAAGTTGAAGTGGTAGTAGGCTAGGCACATAGCCCGAAGAACCAATGGCCGTTAGATTAGTAAGGGTCGCAAGTGTAGACCAAGAACAAGGACAACAACAAGAAAGAAGAACAACGAAGCGTCAAAAGATATCTCACAAGATGAACAGTCGGTCGTACTGGAAATCTCTGAGGGAGACCTATATCCAGCATATATGGCTGACGCAATTTACGGTCCACTGTCAAAGATTGTAGGAAACACCAATGATATAATTGTTTATAAATACTCGATTTTTGTGAGTGATAACCCAGTGGTTAAGATTTGAAGTCTTACTGAGTTCGGCCCCACACTAGGGCACTCACCTCTGACTTGTCTGAGTTATGTGTGTTTTAAGAAACATTGTTAATAATCTCATAAATCGGTATTACCTACTTGTAACTTCTTAAGTCTTATCAACGTATCATGTACGAGTGGTTAGTTAAGACAAATTTAATTTTTTACCAAACTAAAACAAAATTCACTTAATTACGAATACAGTAAAACACTACGAATCAAGCTCGAATTTTTACTTAATATTAATTAAACAAGTGGGACACTGATGTGTTATGATGATGAAAATTAGGTCATTAAGTAAAGTAACATTGATTTATAAATTTAAGTCTTATATTTAAATGTTGGTGATTTCTGTTGTTATACTTATATAATATACTATATTAATATTTTCCTCGAATGAGTTTACTGTGCCAATTCCAATTTGGTAGCGGAAGTTGAAATACGATTTTTTAAATTTAGAAGCGGGAATTGCAGGTGAGCTTTGATGACAGCTCCATGTCATCTGAACGCTGCGCACCATTTCAACACTACGTTTTTGTTAATTAACTTAATTTTACATAACAATTATATAAAAATAATGTTTATTACAAAAAAAACTTATCATTACTTAAAAGAATGTAAATCCAAAATTGTTGTAAATACTGCATTTCGTATCGGTTGGATATGGAGAATCAAGTTATTCAATTATTTCAATTTTGATTTGAATACTGTTTTAGACATAGAGATAATATAATAATAATGATAAATTATAAATATTAAAACATAAAATGTTAAATGAACAAAAATTTATTCATTATGGATTGACTAGGTGGTAATTTGTCAACTGACACGACAGTTACTTAGTAAAGAGTTATGAAATATTATAAATACGAAAAATAACGTGAGAAAATGTCACATACAAAAAAACGAAGGAAATTGCTGTCAGCACACAGATTTTGAATCAAATACAAAATTGGAGCATCGTTCGGCAGGAAGTGTTAAATATATTAATGTCCAGGCGACGACGCCCGCTTTTCCACGTGGACGTGCTCGATCAAACTATCTAATTATTGTTTTTATTATCGCCGAAATATTCGCATTTCTCTATAGATATAAGACCTAAGTAACATGTTAGTATTGTCGCTAATAGATATTATTTTGACTTATAATAAATATCATTTGCTTTAATACTTACATACAGTTTTACACATAGAAATAGGACAGTGTTTTTTCTACTTTTTAAGACTTCCAGATAATTATCTAAGGAACTGTGTTCAACACGATATTTTCCTGGAGGTGACCAAATAAAAATACGAGTAGCTAATACCAGACTCGATATTTATGATCAATAAAATGCGGCGTGGCACGTCGGTCATTTAATTAAACATAATATTTTAACTCGTGGTACAAAATCTATATTAATAACAAAATGACTTCGTATAAGATTTTTAAATATTAAAATATTATCGAGCATACAATAATATCCGGTGCAGCATTTTGTTAGTAGCATACTTTATAAACAAACTGTCCCGGCAGATGTTAATTCCGATTTGGCATAAAAGCAAGTTCGATCTATACATTTTTAAAGACATTAAAAGAAAATGAAGGTATTTTCTGTCATGTCTATGTGAAAGTTTGTATATTACACAATCACGAGAAAACTTAGTATCAACCTATTACTCGTGGTAAAATGCACATTATGAAGTCGGAGTAGGTCGACTAGTATCCAAAAAATATAGAAATTTATTTTGCATTACTAAATTAAATTGTAAGATATGCCATAGAGTACGTAGTAGATTTATAAACTCTATGGTAAGTTTGAGAGTATTAGTTGATTGTGAAGCAGGTGCGTGGCCACCTGCGCAGGCGCGCGTGTCGTTACAAAAACGCATATGGGGGGCGCGACCTGCTACACTGTAAACACGGACTGCCATACACACTATAGCCTATGGTCAACATGAGGGCAACCATTAAAATTATTGTTACTATTTTATTCCTGTTAAACTGACTGCTATTTTATTCCCAAAAGACTGTCTTAATTTTTTAGTAAAGAGCCTAATTTTATCGAGTGATCTTCTGTTTGTTTTTCATTACATAGCCTATTATTTGGTATTCTTAATTTTTTAATACTTTAAATTTTAAGTAAATAAATAACCAACTATTTTAAAATTTAACTTACTTTTTCTTAAAACTAAATTAATTAAACTTTAAAAAACTGATTTTCTTAAAAATTAACTAACTTTTAGAAAACTAAAATTAAAAAACATCTTAAAGAATGGCAGGATATATGGCGCTAAGAGGACGGAAGTGGCACTTAAAAACGTTAAGTGACGGTTTGTCGACGTGAAGTTAGTTATACCTTTCTTATTTATTCGCATGATAAACATTGATTGCTTGGTTTATAATAATAGTTACAAAACATATCTGTATAGTTATTGTGGAAATATTCTAACTTTAAGTCTCAAAATTCTGTTTAGAGATAGATTAGAGGTCGAGAAAGGACATTGGCTATGTTTTATCACGATATGGTGTTGCCATATTAAGAAATAATTAAAATATTGAAATTTAGTTTTTACTTAATCACCGATAAACCGCTGAACCGATTATGATGAAATTCGGTATAGAGATAGATTAGATCTCTGGGAAAGACATAGACTATGTTTTATCACGATTTAGTGTTACTGTCTTCCTAAGCTCCAACTAGACACTTGGACGTCTTTGTTCCGATTCAATTAATCTGGTACGCCAAATGAAGTAGAACTCCATCTTCTCGGTAGGTATTTTTAATTAAAGTTCCCGACTAAAAGCTTCCTACGTGGTGAGAATATAAGAGGCAAAAATGCCGTCCTTGAAGAAATTACTTGGATTATATATTAATGAGATGAGGTCCTTGAAAGTGGAAGAATGAAAATGCCTAAAATATTCGAGAATGTTGTGGTCCTTTTATGGTTATTAAGGAACAAATGAGCTAGCTGATGGTAAGTGAACATCGCACTTACAAGAGGAAGACACTTATGTTGACAACGCTTTGGTATCTTGAAGACAGAAGAGAAGATCACTAGAACCATAGCATCAACGGACGGATGGGACGGGGAGGGGTAAGTCTGACCAACAGACCCTCTGTACTGAACTGTAATACCTCTCGGTGTTCTGTAAACTGTATAAAATAATACCTAGACTGTCAAAACAAGGTTTAGTTACTTTGATAGTTTGATTCCTGAGTTTCCTTTGAGCATTTTAAAGCACTTGAAGTTAGCGTGTTTCCAACTGTATTCTAGATTTAGCATCTTCAAACTTTGCAATGATTTAAACTGGTTTGTAATGCTCAAATCCAGTTATAAAATATTTTAGCAAATCCAGGTACCTTGACATGAAATTGTCTATTTTAGAACCGAAAAAAACTATTTGTTCCTCGGCTGTCTGTGTCATAGAAATTTCGATGGTCCACTTGTCCATCAAAAATGTAGAATAGTTTTTCAATTCATATCCTGTAGATATACACACAAAATATTATACAAATTCTTTTTACCTTTAATGGAGTTTTTTTTTCTTTTTGTATAATCTATATAATATAAATATTAAGCATCTATATACATAAGCATCAGGTCAAAAATAGGTCATTGTCAGGATCAGGATTGTATAAAAGAAAAAGTGAGTGAGACAGAAGATATTCAGTAAGATGGTCCACTGCAAATCAGTGACAAACTACACATTATAGAATTGAAATACAACGGACATAGTCTATTCATAGTTGCCAGTAGCAAAGTATGAATGAATAAGTGAGTGAATAGTTTGAACACACTTCAGCGAAGTGAAGGCGGATCGGCTAGTAGGTAAAAAAAATTGATAGCAAGTTCAGAAAATTTTAACTTAATTAATCCTTTCTCAATATAATGCTGCCTTTTCCATTAAAAAAGAAAACACGGTTTGGTGAAAACTTTAATACTTATTTACGTTTAATATTTACCAGCACTTGGATTTTTGGAAGGAAATAAAATGAAACATATGAAATTAATTGATTTTATAATGCATTAACCAATATTATTATAGACTCCAAAGCAATGCAAGATCTTAAGAATTGCGTTTTAGTCACATCTTGACTATCTTCCTTCACAAGTTAGTAAATTATAAATACTGCTCAAGTAAATTGAAAAAAAAAACTAAAATAACAACTAAAAAATCTAAAAACCTCATCAAAACATGTAAACTATATATTTGTGTTTATTATTGAACTAAATCGTCAAATTGTTTGCAAGTTACAAACGAATATTCTCCAATAATAGGTAAAGATTGATCAAATGTCTGACAGTTATGTCAAGCGTCATACAAATTAGAAAAGTTTTATTAAATTTTCTAATTTCCCGCTAAACTTTTTAAATTTATTTCTTACATAAGAACCTTCTCCAGATACTAACACAACCGATAGAAAAATAATTATTGATATCAGTCCAGCCCTTCGCGCGTAATGTGACCAAGGGAAATAGAGATTAAAGTAAAAAAAAGCAAAAAAGAACTCCAGTAGTTCGTAATAGGGTCAGGATATAACTAGACGTAACGATCTTTGACTATTCTGACAGAAACCCAGCAGTGCCTTGGACTTGCGACCAAGTGTGTAGGTTTAGAAGGCCTTTTACAACACTCACCTTCACCGTACAGGTTCTCTGTGTAATCTAAAGTAGTGTTTACGTCACCACGTGGTATCCACATTGTAACTACTTCATTATGATTTATTCTGCGACATATAAATAAATATAATTATATGTTAATAATGAATAATAATGTTTATTTTCGTTGTATATATGTTGTAAGGTTTAATATTAATTTATTATTAGTTTATTAATATATTTTCCCGCTCAAAATGCCATACAAACATGTATGTGTCATTTAACTGGAAAATGTAAGTTGCAATGAACCTGATTTTTGGAAAATATTTATGATTCCTGTTGCATCAATTTTCACAAGGATTAAATCCAATCAAGTTTTATATTAATAGCACGGACATATACAATTAAATCGCATAATTTTTTTTTGTCAATTTTTGAAATACAGAACTGGTTTAAGATAACGCAAGGTAATTATAATTATAATTTTGATTCTACAATACCATTATGATTTGAAGTCAATAAGTTAAAGATGTCACTTAATTTATTATACCTATACTCGTAAATAAGTAGAATAAATCAGATGAAACTAAAACTGTAAGTAATAGTGCTATAAGTGTCAAGAGAAATAATAAAATGGCACCACAAGAAGAATCCTTCGGTTATTCTCAAAATAAGCACGTAGATCTTAAAGGTTAAATAACTTAACTGTAACTTAGATAAGGTAGAGCACTTACTGTTTCCAAAGTAAATAAAAGTAATATTGAACACAGTAACAGTAGACACAACACACTTGCGATCGCTTCCGAGCGCCGACGTGAACTGAACCGGCTGGCGGCTCCTTGATTACTGATCAGTTGCTTTTGTGGGGCGACAATGATTCCAGTTTTTTTTAGTTTTACTCTATTTAATCTGTGTAACTTTATTTGTTACTATATAAAATTCTTCTCCTAACACAATATTTAGCTTAGTGGGAGGGGAGAACAAGAATACTAGTAGATTTTGGTGGATTCTAAGCTCGCACTCAAGATCAACCGAAACCGTAGCATTCTTCTCTTCATTCCCCTTCCCTCCTTCCTTCAAGGTGGCAACGCATCGCCAGGCAAGACGCACTAGTCTTGACAAGTGTGAGGCGCCGTCAGCTCGTTTATTTACAATTTTAAAAAAAGTTTGCAATCCAAACTGCTAGTAATCTTTATAAAAAAAGGTACAAATTTTTCTACTGAGTTGAGTTAGTAGAATACAATTCCCCTCTGCCGCGGGGATAGCATCTCGTAGGAGGCAAGTAACCCAGCACCCCTTGGTGGTAAAGGATCTGTTCCCCAACTGGCTTGCGATCACCAGCTTGCGAATCAGGCTGCAAAGTGTCTCTGATATGTCCCAGTCGAGCTTCATGTGCATTGATGTTATGGTTTTGGTGAACTCTGAGCTCACCGTATCATTGTTCTCTTCAATCCCCTTCCTCCCTTCCTTCAGGGAGACAACCTATCACCAGGCAATACTTACTTGTCTTGACAAGTGTCTATCTTGTATGTGCGATGTCCATGGACGACGGTGGCCACTTATCATCAGGTGAGTTCGTTTGTCCCTTATTTAACATTAAAAGAAAATTTGATTTCTTGAGCGTTCTTCTTTCGTATACTGTTCTTCATCAACTATTTTCAGTTCTCCTTTATTGTTTATTCAAAAACAAAGTTACTCTTCAATAAAAAAAACAATAGTATTAAATAAGTCAAAAAAAATTATACAATTGCAGTGAATGTAAAGTGATTGTTGTTGGACTTGAGATCGCTCTAATAAAAGTAAAAAATAGTATTATTAAAAGGACCAATAAATTTCAAAAAATAAAGTAACAAAAAGCAAAGAGTGTCATCCTATTCTGTTGAATGTTTTCGTTTATCGCGATGTTATGAACTAGAGATAGTAAGACAAAGAAACTCTGTAAACTATAGTATAGTATTATCGTTCTTAAGAGAAGCATTATCAAAAGCTTCAATTCTATTTATAACAATAATCGAAAGCTGATAAAACGAATTGTATGTAAAAACGTTTATAAAATTTGTGTATGGCAATACTTTCTTTCAAAATTAAATATTTAATTATTTTTATAAAGCTTAATAATGTTTTGCTTATATCCAAAGAAGACTGGTGTAACTAGAAACAATATTTAACAAAGCTGTTTACACTGAAAAATAATCTTTTTTTTAAATTTTTTTATTTCTAAAACCTCGTATTTTTTAAATAAAGGAATCACATGGTACATTATTTTACAATTTGGGCAATACGATACTAACAAAACGTTGTGTTAAGTGAAAAAATGAAACGCAAAAGTCTTTGCAAACTTTGATTCATTTCACTTAAGTGTCGGAATTAGAATTTTAAAATTGCTTTTCAGGTTTGATGCAGTGCAGAAGTATAGCTATATATATTGCTTTGATTACATGTCCTGTTAAATATACAAACCTTCCCTATAAAATTAACGATAAAGCAACGCTCCCTTACCTTAACCTCACTTTTTCATTTTCTTAATATCTCTTGATTCCAAACTATTAGAGGGTAAAAAATTTAGGTTCTCGACCTCCATACAAGTTGCCTCTCTTCTTTGCTTATATTCCTATAAATATTCTTCAACATATATTTATCAATGATAATAACATAAACATATATGAAATTATTAGAAACTTGTGTGTAAAATGAAGTTAAGTGGTGAATAATTGGTGTCCCAGCAATAAGGCGGGAAAGCAAACAGTGAGTTGTACTTACTAAGAAAGAAGTGCAATGAAAATGGCTACTGGGAAATTGGCGTGTCACAAGTATTTTGTAAAAAGAATAAATTGCAGACTTTCGACAAGAAGCATGCTGTATTGAATAATATGTAAAAAAATATATGTAATAATATCCAAAACTTACAGGACTATCCTATAATAAAATACAGCAACGTCACCACACTATCCTTCCGTCGTCATCAATGACGGCAATGACTCAAGGTAGACCCGCCGTCCTGTCTACATTCGTACCTATTGCTATCACAATTATGGGAAAATCAAATTAATTGATCTGGTCAGTTTTTTTAATAATAAAACGCGGATATTGCATTAATCGCTTATACTGGGAAATTGTGAAACCGGAAATATTATGATGCAGAGGGTATTATAAATTGTAATATAAATTATCGCAACACTCGCCTTCACTACTTAACATCAAATAAAGTAGTAATAAACGCAAAAAGTGCAGGCACGGTCTTCTTCTTGAAAAAGACCTTCGAAATGTCTATAAAATATCAGAATGGTAGTTCCATTCCCCTCGTCGCCATCCCCCATAAACAAGTCACTCTTAATACTGCCGATAGACTTGCAAGAAACTTAAATAATCAGTGGGAATTTTCAAAAAAAATATCCATAATTCGTTTTAACAGTGTTGCTAACAAGGAATTATCTTAATAGAATCATTTTTGAAATAAAAATAGATTTGTATTAAAAAAAGGAAACAAATTGCAAGAATTATACACAATATTTGCTCACATTCCAAATAAGGTCGATCCGCCGTAGTTAAGTTTCCTAATGAATCGTCTATAAGTTTCGTTAGGAAATAGATTTTATAGATTGTAGCACAGCAACCCTACTCCCCGCGTATGGTAGCAGACGGTCGTAAGGTTGGCCACACCAT
>JAOPUB010034564.1:0-10722 GCA_027564055.1 Neptis clinioides
GTTCATGGAACACAGGCAATTTTAGCCCTATGCCTAAACATCACGCGCCCTTTTCGCCACGTCCCACCACACACACGAGCCCTGATCCAGGCCTTGGAGTGAAGTGTGAGAACATCCGAAATAATCCAAACAAAACACCCGGCCAGTATAGCCCGTTGTCACGGCATCAACATCATAGTCCTTACTCAGTATCCCATGTAAATTAAAATTTTGCCTGCCTTACCTTTTTTATTTTAAATTACATGGACAAATCAATTTATTTACAAGGCATATTTTATACAGTTTTTTTACATGAAAACGAAATTCAGACTATATCGACCATTTTAAAACTAAATTACATTAAATTCCAATTATTCCTTAAAGCCTTTTTTTATTTTTAGCTTTCAGGACAAGTAAATCTGTCATACTTAGCAAGACTTAATAATTTGAGCGCTTTTAGCGTAAACACTTTAATCTTTAACCTTTCACTATTTTTAAATAAACTGTCTGTTCTCTTATTAAATGGAGCATATTCTTTCGCTTTTCTTCCATCTCAAGGAGATTGAGGAAAAAGGTCGATATCCATTCATCCAAACATACTTTTTATAAACATCAATCCCTTCGTAAACTGTCCATGTCGTCTCATCGTAAATACCGTCCAAAATATAAAAGAGGATCAAAATTTTAGTGTTCATAAACTTTGTTATTGCGTGCACGTCTCAACATATTTTCTAAGATGGCAAATAGTTTATACAGATTTTGTGTGGTAATTTATCGTAACCGTTCTACATTCCTCTATTTTGTAAAAATATTACAACATATGAAATTCAGTTATCATATAAATATGAGTTTGTATGTTAGGATGTTTGTTACTCAATCACCTAAAAACGATTGAACGGATTTCAAAGCAATTTGATCACACCGATACTTCATAGCCTGGATTAACTCAAAGGTAGCCCGGAAAAAATCAGAGTTCCTGCGGTATAATGATAAAATATATTTACTTTAAAAGTACCCTCACGTTTCATGCAAATACGATTCAAATAATATGAGGTTTTGAAATATTACTTCGTACTAATATTAATATTTTAAATTGTAAATGTGAAAGTTTGCATCTTTTGCTATTTGAGCGTTTCTTTTTTTCTGTTTTGAAAAAGAATGATTACTAGCAGTTTTGATTACAAAAGACTAGTATTCTTATAAACCCTTCTAGTAGGTTTAAATGCTTGTTAAGAGTGGGCTATGCCCAATCCAATGACTGAGGTATGAAAACATGATTTACCCCACTAACCCAGGTTCGTTCATTTGAATACAATGCCTGAACATTACGATTCTGACGCATTAATTTTTGTTTGACTATTTGTTACTCAATCCAACTAAAACTCATCAAAAAGAGCTCGTCGATTTCATTTAAATTTGGCACACCAATACTTTGTAACCTGGATTAACATATAGGCTATATATTGTGCCGGAAAATTCAAAATTGCTGCGAGATAATAATTAAATAGGTAATAATAAATTGCAGCTTGCGAAGCCGGACCGGGTCGACTACTATAACAGTAATTTGGAAAGGAATTCTAATTTATAACTTATACAAAGAAAAACAACCTTAAAATAATAAAATGAAATAAAAGATAACATAATGCTGTAAATGGTTATCGGACTTGACATATGGTTTGATTTTAAAAAAAGGATGAACAAATACTATCAATTTACAGAATTTATTCAAAACTCTGTGATAGTATATCTCCCGTTGATTTGTGAAATTCCTCTCGATTGGTCAGTACGACCACTCAACGACTTTTATAGCTTTATTTCATGTTGGCAATTTGACGCCTGGATTCGGAGAGATTATAAAGTATGGAAATTTTACTCGTTTTATTGTTATTCGAGTGCCCCAATCATAACTAGTTTACAACCATATTTGATTCATTATGAACTTTATTTGTAGTTTTTACTTTTAATCGTCTGAGCCCAATCGAAACGCAACAACAAATTTGCCCCTCTTTTTAGAGACTTTTTCTGGTCATTCTAATTATACATATCCAACTGACCTACTAATCCTACGTCCTACTATCTATCCTACTAAATTTATAAATGCGAAAGTTTGTGAGGATGAATGGATGGATGTTTGTTACTCTTTCACGCTAAAACTACAGAACGAATTTTGATGAAACTTTACGGTAATATAGCTTATACATCAGAATAATACATAGGCTACAAATTTATACAGAGTTTGTGTAATTTAGCCATAATATAACAATAAATACAAACCAAGTGGGCGGAAACTAGTAAAATATATTTTGGGTTATAAGTCTAAATAAAACATTATTGGAGAATTGGTACCCATATTAGGGGTTTTTGTTTTAAAATTTAAATCATCCATCTTATTAAAATTATACTAAATTTCTTGGAAGGATTTATTGGCTGTCCTTCAAGGTGACCGTCCTGAAACAGGCATCAGTTTCATATTATAATAAACAAATGTACGTTAAAAGTAGCTGTTCATGACAATAGTAAGTCTATCTGTATTTGTAAGAAACTATATATTTACACGATATATTTTTTGATAAATACAGATAGACTTACTGTATCATAGGGCTGGCGATAATAGGCCAGGCTATGTAAGCCTGGTTCCTTGAGGCGATAATAGAGTTCAAGTGCAGAAAAATCTATTTCTGTTATTACGTAATTAATTAATAACACGAATAGAACACTTTGTAGTCAAGTTAAGAATTTTTATAGTCAAGGCTAGTTCTAATATAATATTACGAAATGACTTACATTATTTGTTATTTCGGTATCTGAAAGGGAAGGTAGGGACGAGTCAGACGGTTCTTCTTCAGTTTCAGGGGTGGGGGTAGCTACAGCGATCGGTGGATTTTCATCTTCAACTGAAAGATATGATTGTTTCTTTAAATTTTAATTTCGAAATCATTTGCTACTCTTCTCATATTTAACTTTATAATTACGTATTAGAACTTTATCAAAGTTATAGATAGATGTAAATTTTACTTACTTTCTTCAAGAGTACAGGATGGTGGTTCTTCTTTATTCCGCAAAACGTGATTAATCGTAGCGAGCAGCGGAGATTTTCCACAACCACAATGACTGCCAGTAAAGTCGTCCAAATCTAACGCCCAGGCCATGCCACCGCCAAGTCCCATGGCTCGGACATACTCGGCCTTGTGTCGCACCATGTAGTCGTCATCAAACGATACCCACTGATCATGCAAGGTAGCGTAAGGTCCCATGCGGCCACCAGGATCACGTATCACGCGCCAACCTTGCATCCTCACACGATCGCATATCTAATAGATAAATATTAAATAGCAAAACGACATCCAAACTAGGTTGGGTTAGACAATCTTATGTTAATAACTTACCTCGTAGAAAGCTAAGAAGCCACGTGCTCTAGTTTCATCTCCGGCTTCTCCCCCTGCATAAGCGGGTGCCCCTAAGCCATTTCCGGAGTTCTCTATCAACGAGAACGATTGTCCGTAGAATGGTATTCCTAAAATCAGCTTTTTAGATGGTGTTCCTTTACTCATCCAATAGTTAACTGTGAAATTCTGAAATATAATGTATGGTATTTTACCCAAAATAGATACAGATTATATATATATAAATATATATTTATATAGATATAGATTATAAGCCAATTTATTAAATAGCAAAATATAACCTACCACATTAAAAGTTTTATCATCATCCGCATCGTTAGCATACATTGGCGCAAGATGACCTGTCTTTTTATCCCACTGCCCGTGATAGTCGTAAGTCATAAGTGCAATCCAATCTAAATTCCTGGCCATGACAGGTACGTCATATGCTAGAAATATATAACTTCACTTTATTAAATGCAAAGCATTCAACTGCTACAAATAATCATCTAAAATTTAAATATTTACCTAAATCAATGACTCTTTTACTTGCTGAAACTGCAGCAGATAAAAGAAGTCCACGTGGGACAAAAGCGGCACGTAGTTCTTTTATTAACTCCGCAAACCCTTGTTTGTCAGAACTTGGTCCTTTTTCACATTCAACCTAAAACATTTTAATTATAGCTATATTTATTTTCAAACTCTTCTTATTATAAATTTTGTAAGAATGCGATTTAACAACGTATTCTAAAACCAGCCGACCCGCATGCGCCTCGCTTTGGGTGTTTAAAGAAAGAAAGAAATATGAATAGGTAATTATTTTAATATTATTTTAATATTATGGTTTAGACTCAATCATGTTAAGCGACGATAGCCCCCAGTGCTTAAACACAAAATGCACACATTTGCACATTTGAATGTCTAACTCGGAAGTTCCGAATTGATTCTAGGGCACACAACTGTGTCTAGTCTGAGTTATGTGTGTTTTGAGAAATTGAATATCACTGGCTTTATCGGTGAAGAAACATCAAACTTTCACCTTCAAGTTCTAGAGTTGGAAACCGGTTCAATGTTTTGTTAAAAGTCTTTTGTTTATTGCTTACGATAAATGTAAAGCATATTTACGAATAGCGATCAAAAGTACATTTCCTTTTTTTTATTATTGTTCCAAGTTTGAGTTCTAGTTCCTAGCTTCTGTTGTCCTCATCAAGTAATAGTAAATGAGCTGTAAGTTCTAAGTATATCTATCTACCGCAAACTTCCGCGTGATAAGTATTTATCAAACATTTTATTACACGCTACGCTTAACTGTCTCAACCATAATATGGCTATCTGTAGTATTCCTCTTCACTTCCACTTCCCCAAATAATAAACTCCGAAAGCAAATGCTTGAAACCCTTCTGAAAATATCGATTTCACTATACGTTTGTATATAACTTTTGAGGAGTTCTCTCCATTTCATTTATCCAGAATCCCATCATTAGAACTGAGGTTTGAAAAGAATGGAACCAAGCTGTAACCCTGTCCTATCAAATGCAAAAAGAAATTTTTAATTCGGTCCATAAATGACTGAAGTAACTAACAAAAAAAAAATACAGACGAATTGATATCTCTTTCTTTTTGGAAGTCGGTTGAGGAGAGCTCCGATTTGCACTAACATGGCCTCCAACTGTCGTTAGTATGTAGCTTATATAATGTTAATCATAAACAAAGTAGATTAGTTTAATTGTTGGAGATTACTTACTTGCCAACATCTAGGATACTCCCAATCAAGATCCAGTCCATCGAACTCATACTGTTCAATAAAGTCCAGAGCGTGTAGTATAAACTTCCTCCTCGCTGAAGGATTATTGACAAGCCGCGAGTATTTGTCGCCTGCAGAGTCGTTCCAGCCACCTAAGCCTATCACAACTCTTGCACCATGATTCTTTAGGGCTACAACCTTTTCATAAAATTCTGAAATAATAATTTTATAAATAATATCGTATAAATAATCGTATAAATAATACGAGTTGTGAGGATAAGTTATTAAATTAATACAAGAAATTCAACAACTCCATTAACGATACATACTATTTTCAACATCCAACCAATTATCATGAGGTTTCATGATCAACTTATTGCTATCGAGTACGGCAAAAGCGTACACTATGTGTGTGCAAAGTGACGGATCAATGTTGCTTGGAGTATATTTGCCTCCACTGGGTCTGAAAACAAAATTTTAATTCAAAAGTATGACCAGGTTTTAATACACAATTTCATTTCAACCCAAAGTATAGTAACTTTTTAATTTGTAACCTCCTTTCTATTTATGACGCTATAAGTTTAATATAATTTTTTAAATGTACCTGTACCACGCCCAATTCGTATAGTAGCAGATAACTTTAAACTCTTCTTCATCTTGCATCACTGTGGGAGAAGTCGGCTTCTTGGTAGTAGTGGAAATGAGAGGACGAGAAGTGATGGTTTGGGATTAATAGGTTTAACTTCAATATCTTCAAGGTCATCATCCAATGAATTTTCTGGTTCGGGCAGTGACTGGTTTGGAAAAGATTCCAAATCGATATTAGGATCCAGTAAAGAGTCTTTGATTGTATTTAGTAGTGGGTATTTTCCTTGGTGACATCTAAAAATAAATAATTGTTTGAGATATAAATAAAAAGATCTTTTTTAGTAACCATTTAACGGTATCTATAACTCCCGCCACCGAACTATGGGTCTGGTATTAATGAACAGAAGTCACAATTAGGGCCTTATTAGAGGAGACCGCGGGGCGATAGCAGTGTGTCACATGCTATTGGTTCTTATTTCAATTCACATGGGCCTGCTGTTTGTTAAAATAGTAAACGCAACGGATGAAACTAACAATTGAGTCACGCAGTACACTCACAGTGCGCTGTCCTCACTCACTATTTTTTCTAATACGGCGTAAAATTATATAAATATAGAAAACGTAAAATTATGTGGCAGCTGATTTACTATCATTGTCACCCGCATTTCTATAGACTGTTCGCAATTTTATTTCTTTTTACCTGTTCTTGAAATCATCAAGATCAATTGCCCAAACCATTCCTCCGCCCAAGCCCAGCGTTTTGATAAAATTAACCTCTTTATAATATCTTTGTCATCGAACGACACCCATTGATTGCCTTTAAAAGCGTAAGGCCCCATGCGGTTTTCAGGATCTTTCATCACTATCCAGTTACGATTCTTTATACGTTCACATATCTGAAATATGAATGTGATAAATATTGAGTGAGAACGTTATAGGAATTTTTTAAACAACGTTAACCTAGAGTAACTATAATGAATATACCTCGTAGTACGCCAAGAAGCCATTAGCCCTAGTATATTCTCCAGCATCTCCTCCGGCTATTGCCGGGATGTTTAATCCGCTAGCGCCACGATTGTTTCCATACGAGACTGTGGTAAATGTTTGATCGTACAGAGGGAATCCCATTATTAGTTTAGTGGCTGGAGCACCCTTTTCTATCCAGTAATGCATTGTATAGTTCTAAAAGAAGAAAATTATTTAAAGTATAATACTGACAGCGTAGAAAACGATATAGAAAAACAAGTGCACAATTTCGTGCAAATATCTTTAGATTTAACCCATAATGTTTGTATAAAAAATATATATGTTACTTATTTACTTACAGCATTGAAATAAGTATTATCATCATCAGGATGATAATATAAAGGAGCAACATGACCGGTCTTCTTGTCCCATTGTCCGTGATAATCATAAGTCATCACCGCGATCCAATCCAAATACCGTGCAAGTATTGGCACGTCGTAGCCGGCATCTATTACCATCTTACTGGGAGACACAGCCGATGATAACAAAAGGCCTTTAGGTTTTAAAACTGATGAAAGCTCTATAATGAGATCTGCAAATCCTTCTTTATCCGAGTCTGGACCTTTAGAACAATCCACCTAAAATCAAGAAGAAAAAAGATATGAAAGAAAACGAGTAATATCTATGTAACAAACGACATAATAATTAAAAGTATTTAATATTTAATTATGTAAGTATCTAAAGAACTAGAGTATTCATAAATATCGAAAACATAAGTTAACAAAGTTCTAAAATAATTGAAGTCAAACTTTAACTCCTATAAATATGTCAACGAGTCGTTTACGAACCTGCCAACATTTAGGATATTCCCAGTCTAAATCAAGACCATCGAATCCATATTTCTCTATGAACTGTACAGTGTGACTAACAAATCTGGCGCGAGCTTGAGGATCATTTACTAATTTAGAATATTTGTCTCCAGCAGAGTCCTTCCATCCACCAATGGCTAAGGATACCTTTGCTCCATATTTCTTGAATTCTACCACACGTTCGTAGAATCCTGTTTAGAGTTTTGTAAAATATAAGATCATTTAAATATTTATTTTAATTTATTTATTTCTATGGTACATACAAAAGGTATGTACCATAGAAACTAATAACACTTATAGCTTATCATTGTTAACAGTTTCGCACCAAGTTAGAACCCAACTTCTATATGCACACATCATGACAATATTTAGCGAGTAAGTTACAAATTACAGTATGAAGTGAAAATTTACATTATAGATTACGACGAGACAACAGCAATGATAATTAATGAAATGTGTTACATAAAAACTAGTTGCGATTTCATTAGATTATCTATTCGAAATATACTATATTTAGTATTTTGCCTTTCAACTTACGATTCTCTGTGTCTGCCCATGGATCGTGAGCCTGTATAAGTCCGTCATCTCCTAGTACAGCAAATCCGTAGACAATATGAGTACAGATAGATGGATCTATATCTTCCGGATTAAATTTACCAAGGCCAGGACGGTACCACGACCAATTCGTGTAATAGCAGATAAGCTTGTACTGGGCTAATATGAAAATAAACAGAGGACTATTTAATTACAACAACAGGTAACGGAAACTTGTTAATAAAACATTAATAAGGCAGCTAAAGAAGGACTGAAGGAGATTCTTAAGTTTAAAATGTAGCATAAAAATTATTAAAGATCTGTAATTTTAAATTAAAATATTTAATGGAGTAACTTACTGTTCATTAATTCGGGTCTAGTTCCTGGATGAACTACTTCGGTGTCTATGGTAGGTTTAGAAGGGGCTGGCAATAACACTTCAGATTCCGGGTCCATTAGTGTCGTTTCAGTAGTAGTGGTTGTGGTAGTAACTTTCTGTACCTTACAATTGGCGCTACTAGGCCAATCACAAATTTGCTTATCCTGGAGAAATTTTAAACAAAGATTTCTTTAAGTTAATGCATTATTCCATTCATTCTATGTGTTAACGACATAATTTGTCTTTTCAATATATTTGTTACATAATAATCTAATCTTTAGAATTTTTTGACAACCTCTTAATCTCCTTTAAATTGAACCTATTTCTAATGAGAGTCTTCATAAATATTTGTCATAAACTTTCTGTAATTTAAGTACCTTGTTCCAGTGCAATCCGGCACTGCAAGCAAACTCCTCAAATTTTCCGAATAAGCAATGCAAGTATCGAGAGCAGTCTGTTGGATCCATCGCATACTGACCGTTTTCACAAAATGCTGAAAAAAATAATAAAAGGACCTTATGTACATTGACTGATAAACGAACATTAAGCATGATTAGGTATTTTATAACACAGATGTATTGAAAATAGACATCATGGTGATATTAATCAATTTTGTATGTATTTACTTGGTTTTTCTTCAATTTGTAGGTTGGCACTTGGTTTAGGAATAGAAGTGGAGGTAACTTGTCGTCGGTCGGTACACGAGGCGGAGGATGCGGCACTAGGAAAGTCGCACTGTGAGTACTGGACGTTCCACATAAGTCCAGGTGCACAACTTTGTGTTACGAGTACCCCGTTTACGCACACGTAAAATTTCTCGCAGCGTGGGTGTGGGTGGTAGGTGCCAGTGGTGCAGTGCTGACACAAAAAATTAATATTATCATTTTTTTAATACCTACAAGAAATCTTAAAATAATAGTTTAAAAAGCACAATTGTAATAAGTTTAAACATAAAGAAATTAAAACCTAACCGCAATACTTAGGTATAGGTGCAATAAATGCACTAATATACACCTTTTTACCTAATCATTGCAGTACAGGTTCTGTAAAATGTAACATGGACACCAAACATTCTATATCTTAGGGGAACAAAATATTCGTATTACAACTAAATTACTTACTGTTGGTTTTTGATATTGACTAGACTGAGTGACAGATCTCCTAGTTGTAGTTGTTCTTATGGTAGTTGTTCTTGTTGTCATAGGTCTTCTAGACGTTGTAGTTTTTGGTTTCTTAGTTGTTGTAAATATACTCTGCAATGGTGACTTTGTAGTTTTGTCTGGGCTGCGTACTGTAAATTGTAAGTAAGTTTTTGCACGTTAAAATAAAACAGTTCTAAATAAAACTAAAATCATATTAACCGTAATACTAATAGTTTGTTGTTGTTTCTGTGTTGATAATGTGATATGACTTAGAAATGGCTTGACAAGATTTTATATTTGCGCAAATTTTGCATCATTGGTCACTTTCATTTAATTTTTTTAGTCTCCGAGGAAATAGCAACTGTGCACACACCTTCACACATAGCGAACTCAATCCAATCGCATCTGTTGGTACGCTTGTCCCAATGTAGCCCTGGTGGACACAACTGCTTGCGCCAGCGTCCGCTGACGCACAAAAGATACGAATCACAGCTTGATGCCGGCGCGTGTGTTTCATTAGGACCACATTCTTCATTTTCTTTCGGCTTGTCAGATGGACTTGCTAAAAACAATATTAATTTTTTTTTAAATTAGTTGTTAAATAAAAATATCAATGTTATTTTGTGTTTAAAATTTACTTACAGGTTGTTGGTCTTGTGGGCTTAGTGGCAGGTCGAGTCGGTTTAGGAGCCGCTGTAGTGGTTTTTGAAGTTGCACCTATTGCAAAAAAAAAACTAGTTGAGTTTATTTGAATAATAATATCGACTAAAAAATAATAAATATTTATTGCTTATTTATTATTTTTTAGCTAACCAGCCCGGTTTCACCCTGGTGCAATTGTTGTCCCGAATGTGAAAAGTATCCATGTGCCAAATGTCATCTAAATTCTCTCAGCTATTATTCTATAATTAAGTAACAAACTTCCAACCATTCAAGAACCGAAACATACAAACTTTCACTTTTATAATAGTAAGATAAGATGTTATTAATACTTACTTTCACACTGCGCATATCTAGGCCAGTCGCAATGCTTCTGTGCCTTACTCCAGTGCAATCCAGGTGCGCAGTGCTGGCGGCGCCAAACAGTTCCATCGCAGTGGAGGTAAGAATTACAGTCTCCAGATACCTCGTGGTAATC
>JAOPUB010034593.1:0-10711 GCA_027564055.1 Neptis clinioides
GACGAGCGAGACATCCGATCGTGCCGTCTCTCAGTAGGATCGCGCTGCCACAGGAACGTACCTATTGTGTGCTAAATGATTGTATAAATTATGAGACATTTTTACGAATAAACGACAGCAGTTACAGTACGCTTATTATTCTACCTCTTAAGAACACGCCCACTACAATGGCAATGAGAACCCAGCCGATGCAGGCATGAGACTGTGGCAAATGAAAGAAAAAATTCTTGACGCACATATGCCTGAGAAAGTGATAAAATTCACGACAAAAGTCAACTATTTCGCACTCTACGCAGATTTACTTTGAAGCGGCGAAATGAAGATCCATCTTTAACACAGACCGATGCAAAGAGATTCCGAGTCGCTCCTTTTCGCGGACACAACCATTTTTGTGGAAGAGCAGAGAATCGTGGTCACGAATATCGTAATAAAAACAGACCTGTTTCGAGGCCTTCATCGACCACAATCAAGCATAGACAACCACGGCCATCGGCAACGAGTTCACGCTCTGGTGTTAGCTGCTATGCCTGCGGCGACTCCAGCCACGGTTTCCGGCTGCCCCATGCGTTATAAAAAAAGGAAGACACTACCCCGGGTTGTGGGATCCAGCAAGCAGGTCAACGTGTGTGCCAGAACGGAATTTTACAGATAAGTGGTATTTAGATAGATAGATAAGCACTTTATTGCACATCATACATATAAGACAGAAATACTACAAAATTAAAACTAAAACAATTACAGCGAGCGTGCAAAGGCGGTGTTATTGCTAGTATAGCAATCTCTGACAGCCATATGGTATTTATTTACCTTTCATATTTTATTCAGGGTCTTAATGTAGTCTTATTAAGCAAATCCATTGTGAATCAATAAAGAGCGAGTGGTTACGTGAACAAGTGGCACAAAAAGGGTTAGGTAGTAGCAATGTGATTTCCGTGATGCAAATTAAGTGTCCAACCAAAATCGAAGGTCTTACTTTTGATTTGACGTACCATGTCATGCCTGATCTTAGTGACGATATCTGATTTGAATTGAAGTAAGATCTTCGATTTGAATTTTTTGTCTTAACAAACGTTAAGACTAAAAATAAAAAAAAAAACCTGCTGCACAGTGTTAAATTCTTTCGATGATAGTATTATAACACTAATATTGTAGGAAAGAACAGAGAGCTATATAATAACTTTATTCAAAGTTTACCCACTACACGCGTTTAAACAGGCGAACTTAAAATTGATCTGATTGATCCAGCCAGAACCGTCCACAGAAGGCCTTACACGTTATCAGCAGCGGAATTAAATATTGTAAACGATAAAATTCGCGAACTATTAGACGCGAACATAATAAGAAAAAGTTCCGTTTTCGAGCCCCATCCTTTGGTAAAAAAGAAAGACTTTTGAACCTTTTGAAGAAAGAAGATTGTTTGTGTGTAAACTATAGAGATAGTAGATAGAATACGCGCCCGGATAGCTACTCTCTGCCATTAATTAGTGACCAAATAGACAAGTTAATGGAGCTAGATTTTTCTGTAGCATCGATATAGCTTCAGGGTTTCAGGGTTTGTTAACGAAGACTCCATAGAACGTACAGCTTTCGTTACTCCAACGGATCACTACGAATTCCTTACAATTCCGTTTAGGCAATAAAAATGCACCACAAGTATTAATTCCACACTGAAACAACTTAATGACGATAAAATATTGAACTATATGATTTATCTCATTTGAATCAGTTATCAAGAAAAATGTAATCCTAAGTTAAAGATAATTAGTAAATAAAACTATTATAATCAGCGTTAACGAAATCACTCGGGTTAGCCGACCTTAGTGACCTCATCATTCGTAAAGAATAATTTAAAAATACTTGTCAAATACCTTTTTGGCATAAAAATTTTATTCGTTGTTATCCCCCTTATATGACTTCTATTGAGAAATACATACAATCTAAAAAGCCGGATAATCGTCACAGGAAAGTGATAAATTCTAGCAGAACCTGTCTAATCACGTAAGAGATCTCAAAGCAATGAGCAAAATTTTATACTGTGAATGTAATATTAATATACTTACATATATGAAACGGTTTGTTTTGCTCATTCAAATGTTCCTTAACAAAATTTTGAACATCTTCCAATGTATTGCTGGGAGTGAATACGCCTTGGAGTATTATGTTATCCGGAAACTGAATTCGAACTACGACATTCTTGTAACTCCTTAATTTTGATAGTGATGTCTGAAAAACGTTATCTGATGTTATGGGATTCATTAGGTTAATGAATAATCCAGAAACCGTAAAATTACATAAAAAAACATTTAATTCTAGTATTTTACGTGGGTACCCAAGGAATAAGAAGACCAAGTATGGCACGCTGTCCTATTCACCAGTAAACATCCCATTAGACGCCCTAGTTCTATGACATGTTACAGGGTCTATTTAAAAGCTATAAGCTAAGGGGAGTCCTAACAAGGATTGTAAATGAATAAAAGTCACAATTTACATAAACAGAGTCCACGGACAGAGTTATTTATATCCAGCATAGCTAAAATGTACTACCTACATCTCCGCACCGCTCAGCAACTGGATACGAAGGCGTGATAAACACAATAATATCAATTGAAACACAAGCTTAGCACGAGTACAAATAACTTTGGTATTAAGACCAAAGTAAGACTTAACAGTGGGAATTATGTACAAAAATATTATAAGATCTATTTCTTAACACTTTAATTATTATTATGTTATTAAATATTGAATTTACTTTTATGTAAGGTTAATAACGGTCACAAACCAATTAGAATAGAATTTTGCTAAATCAACACAATTATTCTTTACCCTTAGTTAATATACTATTCAAGACACATACTCACCAATAAATAAGGAATTTGTTCTGTTATTGACCACTTACCATCAAGCGAATCAAATTCTCGTGCTTTTTTCGTTACAAGGAAAGCCTATATATTACATTATTTTTTAAAAGTTTAATGACTTCACACCTGCTCTAGTTCTTCTCTTTTGGCAGCGGTTAGTAACGGCGTATTTTCCATTTCCGAACGCTGTTGTTGCAACTCATGGTATATTCTTCTAACTTCTTCAATAGTTAATTCGTAGAAATCATCTGGTAAGTCAGATAACTCATCTTCATTATCATCAGGTTGCATAAATGCTACGGCCTTTTGAGATCCAATCTGAATAAATATTTTATTTGTTACAAAATCTTATCCGCGCATCCATTAATTTTTTTTTTAAATCTTGTAAAATTTTAAATGTATTATAAAAAAATAATATTTGAAAGAAAATAAATGTTTTATAAAATTTGCATTATGGTTAAAAATATAAAAAAGATTTTTCATTGATTTTACAATTAATTAAGAACCTAAATTTTTTCCAGGAGCTTAAATCAAAAATCAAATTAAAAAATTGGTTTAGTTATTTTCTTAACTTTTTTTAAAAATCCAGTTCATCTAGACATATCAAAGTTCCAAGAGGCTGTTATTTTATTAGTGCATGTACATATTCTTTAGGTAACGTTGGGGTATGAAAGCGTAGCGGAAAAAATTCTACATAAACAAAGTAAATGTTACGCCAAGTCTGCCTGCATGGTCTATTTTTATGTTTTTTACTCTAACTCTAGTTCAAGATCATAAAAATACTTGGTATTGTTTAAATATATTTCTGGGTATATTGCACTATATTAATATGAACCAAATGGAAAGTTAACTAATACTAACTTTAACTACAAAAATAATATCTACGATTTAATGAAAATGTTAACTGTAATAACTTAAAAACTGTTGGATAAATTCCACATAGAATGTTGTATTTGTCTATCTTTAAAAAATAGAGATAAAGCTGCCGCCACGTAAGTATAGCTTTAAATGCACAGAAGACACAATTAGGGCTTTATTAGAAGGGAGCGAGGGTCACACGCGATTGATTCTTATGCGACATTTCAGTTCCCTCTGAGCGCGTCTGCTCTTTATCAAAATATTAAACGACGCATGATAACTTATGATTAGACATAAGATAGCAACTTACAAAAGTGACTTCCTCTTCTATTCTTAGTCGTCTTTCAAGATTCTGTTGAGTAATTTTAGTATCTGGAGCTCTCTGTGTTTGGGGTGTAAAATCTTTTTGTTCATCTATTTCTTGAACATCTTTCACCTCATATAAAGGTTCTATTATAGAAGCAGCTTCATTATTAGTATGTGTCATATGTTCTTTTTCTTTTTTTATTATCTTTACTGGATCAAAAGCTGGTAAAGTTTTTTCTTCTAGAATACCAGAAGGACCAGGCTTGCAGTGCTTGCTAACCTTAGACATATAATTTTCATCTCGAGTTAGTGCAGTTGCTCCAGTGCATTCCTGAATTTCAGGTTGTATGCGTCGATATACAGACGAAACATTGGCTTGTCTGTAAGCATTGTTGTAGTTATTTATACTTTCAAATAATATAAATTAAATAATAAGTCAATGGATAATATTTTTTTTAATTTGCAATGGATTTGATATTGACTGATTTTGATAGTTATACATTTTAACAAACAATCTACTAATTTTAAGCTCCAATGGTAAATTCTCACATAGGATTTTTTTTAAATGTGGGTTGTAACCATGATGGTCAATGAAATCAAATGTAAGTAATATAAATGTATTACACTTACGTAGCAATTGTTTTGTCCAGCAATCTCAAAACAGCTCTTCCTTTTATTAAGCCCAATTGTCGTAACGATTTTCCTTTTAAAGCATCTATACCAGTCACTTCTTGCCTCATATAAATAATACTTGGATTTTGTAAAGACTGTAGTTCATTGGGAGCTAATAATATTATTAAATCATAGAGAGAGGTATTTGGTGAAAATTCCCCTGTCATTCTTTCACCTGGAAAAGGTTTAAATAAAAGAAAATAATAAAACTATACAACAATATTATAAAATTAGGAATACGTGTGTCATCATATACCATACAAGTTAGAAGTCTAATGCCTATTTTTATTAAGTATTGAAAATATTATACAGCATATTATTTAGTATCGAGTAAGTGTGATAGCTTACCTGCACCTAGAAGAGAGATTTAGGCTAAGCCCGCGTAGCGAATTTAATTCGCGCGTATTTTCCCGCAAAATTCTGTAATATATGAAATTATATGAACCTACACGCATTTGTAAAAAAAACCGAGCGGGAATAATTCCGCATTCAAATCTGTGTTTCGCTGCAGAATTTACCACGCGGCGCAGCAATTTAAATTCGCGCGAATATTTTGTGCTCTATGGAGGTATATGGTTTACCATACGCTTCCGCCAGCGTGGTTTGTAATTATCGTTATATTATGGCTGAATTAAACAAATTCTTTATAAATTGCAGCCTATGGTTTATTCTGATGTATAAGCTATATTACTTTAGAGTTTCATTCAGTTTCAAATAGCGTTCAGTAACAAACTTCCAAGAACAAGGACATGTAAAGTAGAACAATTAGGCCTTGTAATTATCGAATGTTTTTGTAGTCGTTCTAAAACACCCGATAATCTTTTGCTATGTTCTCTCAAAGCGATTTACATAGAAAAACTCCTTCATAGAACTTAATGCCGTAAAAGGGTGAATCTAGTATTGGGACATTTTTTGACGCTCCTTTTTACGTAATTAAATGCAAATTAAATTTTTGTTTTGCCTCTATCGTTATATTACACTTATTTTCTAAGAGCTTATTTAATTGAATGCGTGAGTGACGTAAAGACATGTATCAAACTTTTTTAACATTTCCTTACATATAAAAAGATCTACTAATAACACCAACTTTGATATTATTTAATTGCTGATTGCTCCTTTATATTTCTTTTAAGAATACCCTACGTTCTCAAGCTTATATAAACCACAATGTGTCTGGCAGTCTGACATATCATTTCGTCTAGTAAACATTGTCAAATAATGCAAGGGTATAAGGTACTAGACGTAGATTTTGGCAACTTGGCGAACTAAACATTGATTATTTTCTTAAGTATATAAAGTAAAACCATCCTTTTTTGCAACAGTGAAAATAAACCAGTTGTGGTTTCTTTTATTTTTGAATTTGTAGAAAAAACATGTTCAAAATGAAGTATTTAAATATAATATGTACATTGTTTTGTTTCGTTTGTAGTAAAGTGATAGTCAGATGATCCCTTTCCCATAAAGTAGTCGTAAAACCGGTTGAGTAAGGTTTTATATTTATTGTAACATTAATCTTGGCGCGATCATTAACATGTGTAAAGTCGGCGTTTATAAAACAATTTATGTGATGATAAGATGAAGAGATTATGCTATTTTTTCAATAGCAAAACTATTTATTTATTCAAAAACAAAAATCCAGAACACAACACGATGCAACTTATACATTTTAGAGTATAAAGTAAAAAAAAAAGTAAAAGAGGTACGGGAGGATACGGTCAGGATATAACTAGACGTTACGATCTCTAATTATTCTGTCAGGAACCCTCTGTCAGCAACCCAGCGCAGTGCCTTGAACTTGCGACCAAGAATGTAGATTTAGAAGACCTTTTACAACACTCACCTTCACTGTGCAGGTTCTCTGTCCAAACACAATGTTAGGCTTACATAAGGATAACCCAATACAAGGCTAACCAAACCTAATCTAACTTTGGGTTTACGTAACCACGTGGTATCTACATTGTAAATACTCCGACATGTATTTCTTTTATATTTATAGAAGTCAATACTTATCTTTAACTTTCGGGATATATCTTGTTAATAAAATAGCATATTATAAAAATTGATATATAAAACTGATTCATTCACTTCAGATAAAAATTATCTATTAGCCCAAATAATAAATTACATGGTAAATAGAATTAAATAACCATAATAAAATTTGATTTAGGTAAGGCTAATCTTACAAATGATTCACTGATTGAGTCTACAAACGTACGATAGTAATCACCGTCTGATTTACTCGTATAATCTTACATGGATGACTTCATTGCATGACCTTGTCGCTCCTTATACGAATCATTAGCTAAATGTGGTTTTCTTGTATATATTATACTACATATTACGTTCACATTTAAATATATATAACGTAATGTAAAACTATTCAGTTTGTTATTGTTTATGAAACTATGGTGTCTTTTCACACTACCAAATCTGTCCATAACATAAATAGAATCTTAAGTTTTTCATGGTCTTCTACTAAATTAATAAATCTGTATTTTAATAGACCGCTTCGATCGGATTTTACGAAAACTGTATACACTCGTAATTTTTAAAGTCCTATCACCATAGTCTAACATTCCTTATCATTGAGATTTGAAATTTAGTACAATAACAATTTATATATTAGCATTTCTAACCTTAAAAAAATATATTTTTATACATTACATAATATTTAAAACATTTCAAAGCGAACAAAGCAATAGGAAAATGATAATCTATTAATTAAAATATTTCACATTATCAAGATATACAATAAAATTATAGGACAAAACTTTTATTAACTGTTAATTAACTATTTTGTTATTATCCACAATTATTATTTTGTTTTGTACAAAGGGCATTTTGTGCTAACAAGTTTTTACCACTTTGACCATCATTTATCTTTAGTTTATATTTCGTATTTACACTCTAAGAATATCTAAATAATTTGGACAATTGTCGTTTCCATGTTTTTTTTTGGATGTATTATCCGTTATACCACCTAAATTACAAGAAATCTCAACCTCAAATTACGATAATATTATCCAATGTTTATAATAGCAAAAGTTTATCATCTGAAAGGGATATCATCCATTATATATCAACGAAGACGACGTTGGTCGATGAGGTTGAACGTTTACTTCGGCGTGAGAAGCAAAGCTCGTTGAACCAAAGGATCGATTTCAATTAAAAGAGCAAACAATACCGTCACCGCTCCAGTAGAGCTGGCGCAAGGCCGAATGGAATTGCCAATACGTGTCACATAACACATCCAGAACTATCTCGATTGGTCCCATTTTTAGATAGCTTAATCTACCTAGAAATTGTCATGATAAGTTTTTTAATAGTAGTCGTGAATCGAGAACCTTGGAGATATCACTCGATGAGAAGAAAGTACTATATGAACGGTTTGAATAAATTTCATATTATCGGGTGCGGCAGCCTGAAATTTGTGGGAGTCAAAAATTGGGGAGGGGGGAGAGGAGGTTAGTTACCAGACTAGACTTTGGGGAGAGCCATAGCCCCCCTCGGACCGGGCCTGCATTTTTGCTATTAAACATTACAAATTAATATATTAGTATAAAAGATAGAAACACAGTAAATACTAAAATTTTCAGTAAAAATGTAAAATTTGCCAACACTGGTAAAGTTTTATGAACGTCTTTCGTTTCAAACTTAATCAACTTCACGATACTTATAGTTTTTACAGTATCGCAAACCTATGTGTTATTGAGCAATATAAATATGCAAAACATTCAATATGAACTAGATTATGTTAAGCATATTTTAAATTGCCAACGAGGTGGTGTTCATAGGTATTTGTAATATAAAGACCAATAGGTGCGATTGCACAATAAAAACTAGCTGACATGTGCAATTTCATATAATTATAATTACCATACGAAGAGTATTTTTTATTTGGTCAAAATTAGTTACTTATGTAATCAAGTAAGGTTATAACTGTAAAAAGACTAATTCACCTTCTAATCTGTTTAATTTCTTTTATTGTTAAATAATAAGTAACACATTGAATTTATAATATTATTTTAAAAATTATTCTAAGTAATGTATTAAATCACTCAATAATTCAACAAAAACGTCAAAGCCAACACAAAACATAATATATACTTAAGCAAAAAGTGAAACATGTTAATGTGTCGATAATAAATGTTATAATTGGTCAGCAAACAATCTTAACTATTAATGAATGTATGAAGCATGACAAGTTAATGAAGTAAATGTGGTTATGGTCACGATATGTTAATAAAGTATCTTGAATCCATTCTTTCTCTTTATTTACTGTTAGTTCAATGACCCAGATGAGCTTTGTCAGGTTCAAGGTTATCCTAGGCAATGACAGTTTATAAATAGACTATCATCAGTATAAAAGATTATCATTAGTCAAAATTATCTTTAAATACATTTTATATATAAGAATTAACGCTTAAACTTATTATACCTTATGTTGCAACAAAAGTAACAGTGTTTTTATACAAAAATTGCCTTTAACAATAAAAATCTTTCTTTTTTATTTAGCAAAATTCCCTTTAGGTTGACATTGAAACAACTATTTGTGAAACAACCACAATTATCATATTACATTATAATAAAAATAGTTTAGCATGTGTGTAATGATGGAAAGCATGTTTGATATGTTTCTCACGCTACTCGCTTGGTACAAAATGCGCTAAATTATCAACCATTACTACAACGACTGTACTTATTGTTTTACAGTTATTTCTATGTAATAGTACCTGGATACGCTTCTTATTAGATATAAAAATAGCGTTACATAGATAAACTATTCAGTTCAACGCGGATTTATTCTTAGAAAATATCTTACTCGTTCACTTGATCAGATTTTTTTGACTTTTGATTGAGAATCAACAAAGAGACAAACACACGGAACCCTAGAAAGTTATTGAAATAATCAGCAAATCGAGAAAATGGAATAATAAGTGATGATAAGTCATGTTAAATATGCATAACTAATATACGACTTGTACAATGCACATACTACATTTCAAACTTATTATGCCACAAGGATGTAATATTTGCATCACTATCTATATAAGTACATCGATAAATAAGTAAGTTAAATAAAAAATGTAATTATCTGTGGAAAATTCTAGTCGAATAGTAATGCGAGAAAGAATTCATTCGTTATTCCCATAATTAAATCATTCAGTGTTATTATTGAATTATTTTTTATTACATTAAGTATATAAGTACAATCATCAATTTTAATTAATTTAATTTTTAATTTTTATTACACGTTCAAATAATTTGATGACAATATAAACAAACAATCGACCTCGACTCTCGAGATATCAAACATTTAAACACGTCTGTCTTAGTCTTAAGTTCTCTGGGCTAAAATATGTTTAAATAGGAACAACTTTGTCCTTGACATCTTCAGTAATATATACTTGTATTAAAACAGCGTCTCATTAGAGTGCAATAGATTTTCCGTAATATCTACAGATACTGACTGTTTCGGATTTTTGCGTAAAAGACTTCCAGCATCATTTTTAAAATTTATTTTACTGTTTAAATATATATAAAGAACACGTAAATCAAACTGTTACATTCCAACTCTAGAAAATGCACTAAAAAGTAAAAAATAAATACACTAAAATAATTGTATAAAGAAGTCGGTGCCAATTCGGTTTATTAATGGTGGATTTTTGGAGTAACAAACATAAAAAAATACAAACGAATTAATTAACTCTTTTTTTTTAAAGTCGGTTGACTAAGCAATAAGTCTTTAACATCATCTCTCAATAATGAAGAAACACACGAATAAGTATTGATATGCTTATTTTGACACTTATTACTATTTAAGAATAAATGTAACAGATATATAAGGCAGTGATAATTACAGAAAATAATACGATTAAGAACAATGGCGAGAGCAAGAGCGTAACGAAGGTGATGGTATGAATTTTTAGCAAACTTTTAAATAAATTTTCTTAAAAAGTTAGTTTCGCTGTATAAAGACAGCAAATCTGGGAAAGCTGGCGATACTATGTAAGTTA
>JAOPUB010034604.1:0-16825 GCA_027564055.1 Neptis clinioides
ATGAGGTTAGCCTTATATTGGATTAACCTTATGCAAACCGAGCCTTTTGTTTGTACAGAGAACTTGGAAGGTGGAGGTGCGCGTTATAACGAAAGGATCCTTCAAAACCTACACGCTTGATCGCAAGTCCAAGGCACTGCGCTGGGTTCCTGTCAGAATATTTAGAGATCGTAATATCTAGTTATATTCTGACCGTATCATGCCCCGTAGCTCTATAACTTTTTTTAATTATATATTTAATTAGGGTAATTTCTTTGGGAGTACTTTAAAGTAACGATTATACGTTTAAAGATCGGTTTGAAGTTCAGAAAATGATAGTCATATATGTTAAAGTTGTATAAGGTTAACCCTTTTAACGATGCAAATTGTATCGTTCAGACCGAGAGGACAAGTGAAAGGTGCAATTTCAAAACTTGTTATATCTCAATGGGTTGTTTCGGTCTTCAAAACTTTTATATTACTTTCAATAAGTTTACGCGTTAAGTTAATAGTTTTTACTTACTTCATTTAGATTTAAGTTTTATCGTTTTATTTAGATGTAAATTTGTAGGAATAAAATTTTTAGTTATTCTCGAGAATAATAAAAATGAAGATAATTTTTACATAGTAGTCAGGAAGCATTCATAGCTAAAATAAGATTTTAAACTAATTGAATTCGAATTTTAAAAAATCCTTTAAATAAATTTAATGCTATTTTTATATTTTAATACCTATTCCTGTTTCTTCCCAACAAATCTTATTATAATGTTCTTCGATTCAGTGAATGTCAAGCCTTAGGCTAACACTCAACAATGATATCTTAAAAGGTTACGTGTATTGGGACCTATACTGCGCAGTAGCACTCAACTTACTTAAGGTCAGGCAGCGCTTTGGACTTGCGACCACGATGTAGGTTTAGAAGTATCCTTCCGTTACAACAACGATCCCCATCCGCTACCCTAATACGAACTACACTATATAATAAATATAACTTACATGAAGCCGAAGACGGGTGACCTTAACCACGACACTATGACATTAATTGACTATACTCACTACGAGAAACCACCAGCGTGACTGACTCTCTATCGCATCAAAGGCTATATACTGTCTAGACGTGGGTGTACTTGATAATATAAAAGGCACTACCAGCGAATACTAAATTATGCATGATATTGCTAACAAAAAGTACTGTAGAACTATTTCAAAAAATAATTGTCTTCAAAATTACATATTTGTAATAAATGTGGGCAAATGAAGACAAATGTAAATTATTATGATATTATTTATTTGTCTTATGATTTTATATCAAAGAATTTTCTCTTGTGACTTTTTGTCATCATAGCTTTTATTTTACAAGTCACGTGACAATACGTCTGTAAAAATAATTCTTTTAAATTCTTTCTTTTCGTTGGAATTTTAACAATATAAATAGAGCCATAGAATCATAATATTATAACTCATTACACATACAGAAAGCCATTGCATGATCGTGATTGCGAATATGTTAGTGATGACGAGATCTCGCTCGTATTATACAGGAGCTTGTTTACTTAGGCTGTCTCCGGATAAAATATTCAAAGTACCTTATACAAACATAATATTTTATGGCCTGTCTACGAACCTGGTTAGCCATTGTTAAAAATTATACAAAGCTGTCCCTTACATAAATTCTTTTCGTTCGAATATTTACCCTTTTAACTTTTATATGGAAGGATGTTGGATATTTCACGGTTTAGTATTTAGAACAGATTTTAAAATTGTTTTGTTCAAATGTTTATGTTTTAGATATTGTCTATACGCAGACTGACATTATGACGGCTTGTTGATTAGAATATTACTCCTGATGTTTTCATATTGTAGATTAAACCAATTACAGCATTACTATACGAATACTTGCGATGTAATTCCTTATTTATTTAATATGCCTTGTCTTTGCATTGGCAAAACTGATACAGTTAGTGCCAACATTACCAAGATGCCACACAAACGAATGCTACCAACCCAACATAACAAACGGAATGCTACTGAATTCAGTGTTGCCAACATCATAATTAACAAATTTATAAATATTATAATATTACATAGTATCCAGCAGAATAGCTACAAGACGCAGAAACTATTAGTGTAACCAATGAGTTCATATTTTTAATTTGCAGTCTCTTTCGCAATTGTTATAAAAATTAAACAAAATACTTCGTTAATAAAAGATATATAGGTTGATATATTTAAATTTTTTGTCGTAAAGCTTATATAGGCACCAGTGATGATTTTTTAAATAACCTTCTATCAATTTTCTGTTTTGACTTTGAACATTTATTTATATAGAAATAATTAAATAAATAATTATTTTCATACTTAACACAAAAATGGTAGTTACAACTAAGTAATTTTAAGAAAAGAAAAAAAATTATTAAAGACGGATCTCACCACTTTTGGCTGTCGCATTTTTTATTTTTCCAATGTGTAGGAATCCGTTTATAAATATTGTATAAAAAATAAAAACCCACTAAATTATCTAACTATGGTTTTCCAGAGTAACTGAACGATATGATTTTTCGTTTTGATGGAAAAAAATGGTATATTCCCGATGGATTATAACATTTTTTCTTCCACATTAATCTTACTTTAATGTTACATTTACTCTTAAGTAAATTGTTGCTATTCCTTACAATACATACTATAAAAGGTATCCAGTCCATAAATATTCAGAGACATTAAAGACCCTGCATTTACATTACACTTTAACACACTTAACGAAAGAGCTCCTTGCATCTATTGATTAAAATTAAAATAAAACTTACCTACATCTCCAAGAAGATTTAGTGTAGCTTTTGTAACATTTTACGGAAAAAATTTGGAGTTTCTGGTCGTTGTATGAATAAAAAATCAATTCAACAAAATTTTGTAACAAATATATATATATATATATTGCAAAATTTGTTCATAAAGTTGAACATTCAACTTTAACTCAGTTTGACGTGAGTCTTCAAAGACATTTTTTTTAAGAAAGATTTTTTTATTCTCAAACCGACTACTCTACAGTGTTACACAACCATTGAGAAATTTTAAAAATAATATAATTATAGAATAAAAATATATTTATTATACAGATTTTGTACGTGGTTCTCTGGTGCCTATGGTAGGTATAAAACCCGGGGTACAGGTCACCAGGTCCCCCGCCATTAAGCCGCATATCAATATAAAATTAATAATCATTTGAAATTTGAGTGCTAGTGCATGTATGAGTGAGTATGTGTGAATGTTGCATGTGTATGTACTTGTTTTAATTGCAAAGCATAGTAACTCCAAAATCACCACCTAGGTCACAAAACCCAAGCAAACAGTATGTAGTTAATGTAGACTAAAAATTTCTATAAAAAATGTCTGCTTTGTTCTTTTAATTGTTGTTCTCAAAATGCATGGCAATTAAGCAATGTTCTGTCTCCTTGTCGGAATGTCGAAAAACCAGTAATTTGCGACCTGACGGTGATTATATGACTACGAGCCAGCCTGAAAAGAAATAATACCTCAAACTACTTGGGTGAAAGGCCAGCTTTATGCGAAATTTCATTCAGCCAAGGTCTTTAGTGCAGACTCGTTTTCAAAATACGTAATGGCATTTAGGAAATTAGGATTTTGTATAATTTTCTTACTACTTTATTTATTTTATTTAGTTAAATATTCAAGGCTAAACATAGTTTTTATTCTCTTTTGGATTTTTTAACTTTCACTTTTTGCTTGTCGTCATTGAACTTTATACGTTTTTAGGTGTTTAAATTTATCGCAACACTTTTGATAATAGTCTAGATTAGTTTATTCAAATAACTAGCTTCCGCCCGCAGTTTCGCCTATGTAGTTTGTACTAATTGTTATATTATAGCTAACTTACACAATTTTTTTTACAAATTGTTGCCAAGATGTTACTGTAATGTATACTGTAAAGTTTTATCAAAATCTGTTTAGTCCTTTTTGCGTGAATTAGTAAAATACATCCATCCATCCTCACAAACTTTCACATTTATAATATTAGTAGGAACCTCCAAAGGCTCTACAACGTCTAGCATATGATCAGAGATATCAAGGGCAGTATTACAAATAATTTCATACAGTAAACATTGTCTACAACAAGTAGAAAAGTAGTTTATGCAATGGTACTAGGTTATTATTAACTACAAAGTTAGTTGTAAACTTTCAACACCTACAATAAATAAAGCAACAGAATAGATAAATGCAGAAAGTTGACATACCAAACTTCCAAAAGTTAGTGTATCCAGGGTTAAGCGTGTGCTGTGAAATTCGTTAGAATTTGCGGGCTGTAACAACTGAAGCTATGTGTATTGTCCAGTGGAATGCTGAACACGACCCTTTGTTTTCACTGTCCAGGTACATTAGCTGCACTATCTGTAGTTAACCGACGGTTTGATAAGTGTACTGAAACATGTATTTCTTTTTACGTCCCTAAATCATTTATTTTTCTCGTAACATCGATAATTTAATTCTATTTCATACTGAAAAGTACGAGTAGTTTTATAAACAAACTTATTGACCAAAGGTAAGACTCTACTCTTATATACTCTTTAAAAAGCGTCAGTGGCTCAGTGGTTCAGGCGTTAGACTGACAATCGATAGGTCGTAGGTTCAAATCTATAGGACTACTGACGTGGCCCACTCTTAGCACAAGCATTCCAGCTAATTCAGAGGGCATATAAGAATAGTACTAGTATATAATCCAAACTGCTCGTATTCTGTAAAAAAAAAGTTCCCACTCGATTAGGTAGTACTGGAGTAGCTACTACAAGCACTACTATTTGACAAAATAAAACTTATCTTAGAAACAATGTATATAGCGATATAAACAATTGATATTTTCTTTCAGTTAACACAGAATCTAACTCCCTCCCTGGGAAGAAAAGGGTATGATTTTATTTATTGTGTAAAATTATTTGGTATTGTCTTTTAATTATTTCTTTATTTAATTAATACTCTTCTAAGGTAGAATATCGATGTAAAATTTAACACAATAATATAGTTTTAAATTAATTAGTAGGAATTATCGTAATAAATTTATTTATTTTATTTATAACTTTATTGAACTCCACAAAATAAGCTTAAAAACTAGTTACTAAGAATAGCTAAAACCCAAATAGTGAAGTACAATGGGCGGTCTTATGACTAATTAGCCATCTCTTCAAGACAACCCATGCTTTTTAAAAATAGAAACGTAGATGGATTTTATTTTTATTTGTAAGTTCAAATCTAAATTTTTTTTCAGCCAAACGCCAAAGAGTCCAAAACAATTTTTTTCAAAATTTATGTCTGTATCTTTGTACGTTAATCACGCTATAACGATCTCTGACAAAATGTAGGATATCCCGGAATAATGTATAGTTCCTATCGGTTGAATAGTACATTCACATACCTTAATAGATCGTAACTTGAGATCCTATTTATCCTGAAAAAGGTACAGTTCCTGCGTGTTCCTTTTAGTGACTTATAACCTTATTATGATGAATCTTATTTGAATCCGATATCAAAAAAAGTTTTAATATAATTTTAATAAACATTAAGAAAATAATACCACTATAATCAGCGTTAACAAAGTCACGCGGGTCGGTTTATGTTAAATAAAAAAAGGTGTAATTACCGTAAAAATTCAAAAGTGTGATTGTTTCTTAAATAAGTAACTTGTATATTCTGTCAGACTTAATTGTTACAGACAGATAAAATTTAATAAAAACAACTGTTTTACCAACGTTATCATAAAAACATGTCAAATACAGTATACATATCATGCAAGGACATTTTAATCTCAAATTCAATTACTCGACAACTATGTAGAGTATATCAGAACTCTCCAAATTATTATTAGGCACTCTAAACTTTAAATTAAAAAACTTTGCAACAATTTGGAACGGGGCAGACCGAAAACAGCCTTTTAATCAAGATTTAATCATCTCTTTTCGTTTATTTATGAACCATCATTTTGTTAGCAAAAACTGAAAAATTAATATATTTTCTTTGTCAACTGTGGCTAACAATAAATAATAACATTATAAAAGCTTTTAATTTGCTAGCAACATTATTGAATTTAAACTAAATTTAAACTCAAAAAATCAGAGACAGTTTTGATGGATGATTTTATAAGACAATATTAATTTATCACTATATTTATTATTAGAGGACCCGTTCGCGCTCCGCTTCGGGTATTTAAAGTAAAATTATAATCTATTTGCCTATATTGTCAATCAGGATGAGTGTTGCGTCAGAAATATTGTGATAGTTGCTTAGCACTATTTTTTTTTAAATTGGTGCTGTAGGAACAAAATGGCGATAACTTATTGATTTCAAAGCATGGCAACACTGAACCACCTATATTTCGCAGGAATAGTGTAGTTTGCTATAAGAGAAAGAATTTTTAAAATAAGGGCAATAGTAACAAAATGGCGATGACATTTCGATTTCAAATTTTCCTGTAAGAAAAAACTCACACACAAACACTAAATTACCTATACATAGTGATTTTTTATATGTTAAATACATAACTTATTCTAATTTACACATCACAATCTTTCCGATAACATATATTTTTTTAAGATTACTAGCAGTTTAGATTACAAACTTATAGTACTCTTGTTCTCCCCTCCAAGTAACACTGAGCTACTGACGCATCACATTTAAAATTATTAAATAAAAGAAATGGGTAGAAAGAAGTGTAAGGTATTCCTACATTTCACGTAGAAAAACCTGCATTGGGTAATCCTATTGAAGAAAATGGGTAAATCAGCAAAGTTATTGGCAACACTGAAAACCAATCCATATTTACATTTAGGGATGTTGATGGGACATCGTTTTTAAAAACAAAGACTGTGTTGGATGTTAAAAAGCGTTGATAAATAATATTATTATATAATTATTTTTCAAATGAATTGAAACGTCAACTCAGTGCACACATTAACCAATCTAAGGTCACATCCGTGAAGTAAAATATTTCTCAAAGTTGTATTGTGTAAAATTGATACTTTTGATATTGATATCGATGTTTTGTACTGTTATGTATACATACTAGTTTATTATTAATATTACTGACACGCACGAGTTCAGTTGTGCCGCTTACAACACCATCACTCACTTATCATACATCTATTATATTCGACTAGACTAAAAGCATTACAAGTAGGCATAATCTATAAACATTTTTATTACCAGATCCTATCTATCGAGTAACTAAAGTGACATAAACAATTATTACAAAAGTTTAAATAAGTACACATGTACATTTTGCCATCATAGTATCTGAAATGCATCGTTCTTCTAAACATTGATATTAATTTCGATTTATGAACGGTATATCAATATTTTGCAATCATCGAGGTATCGTCGCATCCCTAATCACTGTTTGACAATTGACGTACATATTATCTTTGCAATTAACAAGAGAAAGAGCAACGGGATTATTATTGTGTTAGGTACATGTTTCATCATCAGTTTCTGTTTTGGTTTTTAATAATTTCATAAAAACTTGCAATATTTATTATTTTTTTCTTGAATCCATTGAAGGTGAAATATTAAAATCAACATTTGTTCTAGTCTGAAGTATATGTACTGAAGAGATTACTAGAGAAAGGAATCGGTAAGAGCAAAACAAAATTGCGTCATAATTTGCAAAAAAAAAAATATTGAGTAAATTTTTTAAATTGAACGATACATCTTTTGGGACGGAAGATTTAAAGTTACATGATCGAGTGTCAGGAGCAGTGTTAACAAATAATTTTGATGATATTGGAGGCAGATAACTGGAGTATGCCTCCTGTAAAGCGCGGCAGACGAGTGCCCAGTGAAGTGGACGAGGACGACGACGATTACAGACGACGCAGAGATCGAAATAATGAAGTACGTTTAATTTTAGTAATAATTAATGTCTATTACACCATAGGTATTTTTAAAAAACAAAAAATATTGTAATATTTTTATTTAAAAACAAATTTGGTAAAATGGATCAAAAGTTACTTTAATTTAAGAATTTATTGATACATAATAATGGTTGGAAATAATTGAGAAAATTCTAAAACGATAAGATTTTCTGCAAATACAAATTACAATAGATATGGTCAAAGTGATGAGCCACTTACTATAAGGTAGGTATTAAGTGATATGTATACTGCTGATTTTATTAATAAACTATGTTTTGTGCACAGGCAGTTAAGAAAAGTCGGTACAAGTCAAAACAGCGGACACAAGAAACATTTACAAGAGTTACAAAATTGAAAGCTGAGAACCAAGAACTGGAAGAGAAAGTTAAATCATTAACAAAAGACCTTAAATTTTTGAAGGAATTGTTTGTGGAATTTGCATCAAATTCTCAAAATCCTAAGTTCCAAACGTTGGATCTAGACGCACTTACAAGAGAATCCCAAGATATCAAAAAAGATTCTAGTGGTAGTAAATCTTAGTATTAAACAAAATTAAAATGACTTTGTATTGAAGTGATTTTAGGCTGAGTTTAGGCTGTTAGGTTACATATTATCACATTTGTCATGTTGAGTTTCGCTACCTTTATCTGATTATTTTTAAACAGCTGGTTTAAATCAATCTCAATCCAAAATATATGCATTATGGATTGAAAGTAGATGCAAATTCATATTTTTGTATGTTAAATTAAAGTTTAGAATGTATTTTTAATCTGTAATTTAAGTCTTTAGATTAGAGATAGCAAATAAAAAAGATATTACAAATTTTAATTTGGAATTCTATATTCAATCCATAATATTAAAAATTTTAGATTGTTAATGATCTACATTGTTTCTTCAAGGGATACAACATTAGTGCTATTTTTGTACACTGTCACCTATTGTTATCATAATTTTGTTAATCATATAGATGAGTGAAAGTATATGGATAAAGTTAGAGAACCTCTACTGTGACACATAACTGTTGTTTATTTGATACATATCTTATCACTACATTTCAATTTCTATAAACTATGTAGTGATAGCCCGGCAGTTTCTCAGTCAGCAACTCAGGAGGTCTGAGTTTGATCCCCACCTCTGACTTTTTCTGAGTTATATGTGTTTTAAGAAATTAAATATCACTTGCTATGATGGTGAAGGAAAACATCATCAGGATACATGCACTCCTGAGAGTTCCCTAAAGTTCTCAAAGGTATGTGCAGTCTGCCAACGCCCACTGGGCCCGTGTGGTGAACGATGGCCTTACCTCTTTCCCATTCTAAAATGGAGACCCGGCTCAACAGTGGGCCATCAACGGGTTGTGATGATGATAAATTTTGTATATGAATGCATTTATTGCTTTTTACATTAGTAAGTTAATTAACAAATATTGTGGTTTGAGGTAGTAAATAAACAGACACTTGAGTCATTGTTTTTACTATGTATTTCATTATTTCTTAAAAATGAGGATATTGAGTACAAAATTTATATGATATCAACACATGGTAATTTAATTATCCTTTAATGTGAACTTAAATACAGGTTATTTTACAATTTATTATTATTACATATTCATAAATTAATCAAATAATTATTTTTGTTATTTGACAATAAATCAAAAGAATACTTTAAATACTGTTATTTTATTGAAACAATGAATATAAAATAATGTAAGATTAATAAACATATTTTACTTAAAATGTATTTCATTAAAAGTATATATCTTACCGATATTTTTAGATTGTAGGAACGTCAATATATAAAAACAATTAGGAAAGATTTTAAATAAAAAAGTATCTAAGGGAAAAAAAGATATAAACAAGTTAATATTAATTTTATTGCACATAAATATATACAGCTTGTCCAACTGGACTTTCATATTCTAGTATCTAGAAATAGAATCACAATGAGCAATTTATTAAAGATTGAAATTATAAATCTATCACAACAGATGAACATTTATAAACTGGATTACCTCTTAAAATAGACCTTAGGTTAACAACGAACATTGCTGATCTAGTTCAAAGTGTCCATTTTTATAGATAAATGCTAGGAGTCGGTGATATTTATAATTTCAAATATTATATTACAACTTGAACTACGCTAATGGATACAACAAAGAAGCCGTGACTTTAATTTGAAATTAAGTCTGAAATCATTAAAATTTTCTTAATATCTTTTTAAACTGGAAATGCTGTATTAAAGCGATTCGCTCGGGAAATTCATAATTATTTTATAAATACAAAAAAATAGTATCAATTAAAAGCGAATTACATAACTAAATAAACATAAAAATTTCATCCACAATACAATATTTTAAAATGTGAAACAAAAGTGGCTATAACCAATTATTACTATATAAAAAAATCATTAAATGAAATGATAATATATGTAACAGATTCAGAATATAATTATATTTGATTTTCTAAGTTATGCCCCGTTTATTAAACGTGACAAGAATCAGATTACGAATTTTTTGTTTGGTAATTTAGTACATTATAAAATATGGTATTGTTTTTATTTTAGAAACTGACGTGATTATTACACATTTTATGAACACAAATGACAGTTTACTCACGTTAGATAATACAACAATAAAGCAATACGACAATATGAAAAATTGCGTAAGAAAGAAGAAGGTCGTAAATTTAAATGCCAAAAATAAGCAAAGTAAAGACTCCCCCTACCCCTTATAAGGCTTACGTAATACTTGAAGGGTTTTAATAAATGGAAATTTTATTTATTTATATAATTATACCTAATTCTGAGTCAATTTTATTCCATTATACTATTGGGCACAAAATATTTTTATTGATAGGTCTATTTATTCGTTTTTGAATTATTTATTAAGGACCCAGTACTGTTGCGTTGCATTTAGTCTCGAATGTCTGTATGTTTTGTAGAACAAAGCTATAGGAAACATTTAGTACACATATAAAAGAAACTTATCTCTAGTCAATTTTAGGCCCGTATGTCAATATTTTCTATAACTATATTGATAGCTCTGTTCTACAAAAATAATTAATATATATAATAATATCAATGTACTGTATGTATGTATGTGTTTAATAATATTTTAATATATTGTACTCGAATAGCGGACAGACGTACAGTAGGGTTGTGTATATAAAGGATTTTTATTGTATTGATCGATGTTGTAAATAAAATATTTACTAAATTTGCTCTTTTATTTTAAATTAGTCGACCCGTGTGACTTTGTTAACGTTGACTTTATGAATTACTATTTCACTTAGGATTACATTTTTTTATGTCTGATTCAAATTAGATTTATCATTTTCAATGATGTGCGTGCGATGCGATCATCTAACAACGAATTATTAAGTTTCATTATTTCATTCAAATCTATTAAGACATGTGAAAACCCTCATATCCCACAGGAACTGGATCTTTTTTGTATAGCATAAGATAGAAAGTTTCGTTCTGATCTATTAAAGTATGTGAATAGTACTATTCTATCCCACAGGAACTATACATTTTTAAGGGATAGAAAGTATCCTATTTTATAAGTCAGCCTACAAGATGGCTGATGTTTTGGAGTTATTATGTTCCCATGCGTTAAAATTTCTGATATATCTATGTATAGAATAGTCCTTTTTTACGCAGATGAAGAGAAAGAAACCTATACAACAATTTGGGGCTACTCTCTCCCATCTGCTGGTACGAAACTTCTCATAAAAGATGAGCCTTCCAGTTCGCCGTTAGGGGCAGAGAATATTTTTCCATTCTAGTCTGATTGCCTTCAGCCAGCTGGGCAGCTGCAAGCTCCAGGTGCACTATAACAGCGTTTTTCACAGCCCCTCCTTTATAAAAAGCTGGATCTCTTACTCCACTATCGTAAAGAACAGCCTCTGTGGGGATTATTAATATAATGTTTACATAAAAAACTGGCAACACTTAAAGACAATATTTTTCTTTTGATTGACAAGTAATTTGTCATTATAATCGAAATGATTCACTTATAATATTTTAGTAAATAATCCCACAATGTTCTGGTTGGAGAATCCGTGCAGCATCAACAGTTTCTACCAGTTCAAACTGTTGCAGAACACTGAAATTGAGAAGTAACAAAGGTACCTTCATCAAAAACGAATAAGATTGGGCATACTGTGGACCCACGACATCCATACTATTGGACAATGTTATAATTCTTTGTTGTTGTGTAGAATGCTATTTCAACTGCTGGTGACGACACTGCTGGCGCTGGCCGCGTCGCCGTGCCTGCTGCAGCGCGCGTGTCCCGCGCGGCCGCCGCGCCCCACCTCCGGCGTCTGCATGCATCGCTACCACTCCCCACTCAGACATCAATTCAACAAGAATATTGATTAGGAAAAGCAGCAAAGAGAGAGAAAAAATAGAATAAGTAGTCATTTTTTTTAAATAATTGATAAGGGGCAAACGAGCAGACGGTCCATCTGATGGTTAGTGGTCACCGTCGCTCATGGACATCGTACATACAAGATAGAGATTTGTCAAGACATGTGTGTCTTGCCTGGCGATGCGTTGCTACGGATTCGGTGGACCCTAAGTAATTATTATATATTAATATATCCCTCCCAGGATATATTAAGACAATAATTTGACAATTAGTATTAACGTGTGGCAACTGAAACCAATCGAATCTGATGGATTTCTTCGTCCCGCACTCCTGGCTAAATTAGTAATTTTTGCGTATATAAGGTGATCAACCTATACTTACGTGCCGGCAACTGTATACTTAAGATCAAGCCATTTCCATACTAAACTAGCACTGAGAATGCGAGCTGGTCGTCGAGATGTGGCACTAGAGTTACATCTCGACGCTAGCTTACACAGTTCCATATTAGTTATCCAATGTCTATGTATGTTTTTTTAATATGTTAAATTAATTATTTACATCTTAATAACATAGAAAAAAAATTAAATAGTCGTATTTTATGTTCAAATTAAATTGAAACCTTTATATAAATTTGAGCCGCGCAAACGTCGCCAGCCGTCTCACATATACTAGTACTACACAGTATTTTTTTTTTTTTTTCGGACTGTGTATGCTGTTGGCCCTACTGGCCTTGACAGCGTCACCGGGCGGGGGGGCGAGCAGAAGGCTCGCCCAGATGGAGGCCGACCGGGTCAGAACCGGCCTGACCTCCGGGGGGTTTTATTGGTGTCCGTCGCTGAGGGCACCCCCTGCGGGGTTCGGACCTCGGCTCAGGACGACACCGGCTGGAGGGAGAGGTTGTAGCGGTGCTCGATCACCCGCCTAGGCGGCGCCGAGCTGCTACGAAAAAGGGCCCTCGTCTCCGCCGACGGAAACGGTGTAGTGTGTGTGTTTGCTGTGTGTACGGGGCGTTATCTGACGTCGTTTGATCGTCAGGGTCTGTCAAGACGCTTTTGGGGCGTCTGTATCGGTCTTGTATGTTGTCTTTGATGCTATAGGAGGCGGATCCTGCTATAAGGGGATTCGAATGTCGGAGGGCTTTGTCAAAGTAACGCTTAGAGGATTCTTTGAAATGGGCAGCCAGGGTTTCCAGTTGGAAGTCCTTATGCAGATCTACATTGCGAATGTACCAGGGCGAGCCTGACGCTATTCGCATGAATCTGTTTTGAACGCTTTGCAGCGTTTTCAGCCTACACTTCGGGACGTATGAGAAGCATACGTTTGCGTACGACATTATAGGACGGATGCATGTTTTGTAGAGTGTCAACTTATTTCTAAGTGACATTTTGCTCTTTGCATTTATCATCGGATACAGACGACCGAGAACAAAGGCGGCTTTGTTCCGGACTCTGCGTATGTGAGCTACAAAGTTAAGCCTACTGTCGAACGTAACACCGAGGTATTTTACGGTTCTTTCCCAAGGGATCGGCCGTCCGTGCAGAGTGATAGGTCTCGGCAGAGGGTATCTAAGTGGACGCAGGTTGAAGTGCATTGCTGCGCTTTTCTCTGGGTTCACCTCTATCCTCCACTTCTTAAACCATTCGCCTAGCGCGAGGGCCGCTCCTTGTAGTCTGTCGTGTATTATCTGACTGCATCGATTTGAGGTGAATAGTGCGGTGTCATCCGCAAATAGGGCTAACTTGACATTGCGATATCTCGGGATATCGCTTGTGTACAAGGAATATAATATCGGTGAGAGGACTGCGCCCTGCGGTACCCCGGCCCTGATGGGGCGAGGGGTAGAAAGTGTGCCTTCTACTCTGTAGCGAAACGTGCGGTTTGACAAGAAGGCTCGTATGATGTGCACGAGCCTGTCTGGCACTCCTATTTCGTAAAGTTTGTAAATCAAACCGTTATGCCAGACTTTGTCGAAAGCTTTCGCCACATCGAAGAAGAGGGCTCCCGTGGGAACTCTGCTGTGTCTATGGTGAAAGTAATGGAGGACGTGTTCCGTTAGGCGGTACGCTTGATCTATGGCCGAGTGTCCGGCTCGAAAGCCGAATTGCTCGTCCGAGATCAGTCTCTTTTCGTCAATGACGTTTTTGAGACGAGTTAGTATGATTCTCTCGTAAACTTTACCTAGCGAGTTTAAAAGAGAAATCGGTCTATAGCTAGTTGGAAGGTTTTTGGGTTTACCGGGTTTATTGATACCTATGACTATGGCTTCTTTCCACTGAGCGGGGAAAGCCGAAGCTGTTAGAAGGGTGTTGTAAATCAATGCCAGTAGGCAAATGAGATGCGAGGGAAGGTTTTTGAGTATCTTATTTGTTATCCTATCTGAGCCTGGTGCCTTTTTGGCATGTACGTTACTAATGATTAACGCTACTTCGTCGGTTGTGGTCGGTCTGATCGGTGGGTCTTCTAATGGGAGAGAAAGCCTACGTTCGACTTCCGAGTCCACCTTGAGAATGTGATCGGGATCCGCGGGGAGGGTGCTAGGGGAACATTGGCTCTCAAAACCGTCGGCTAAGCACTCGGCCTTATGTATGTCGTCAAAAGCTAGGGTGCCATCGGGTCTTTTTAGTGGAGGCATGGCCGAAACAGAGTCGTTTTTCAGCGCTCGCGCCAAGGCATAGTATGACGTATGCCCAGGCGCGAGTTCCGAAAGCCGCTTGTTCCAGCGTTCGTCTGTGATTTCTGCTAGACGAGCTTTTACCTTCCTCTGCAGGTCCCACAGACGTCGCCTATTTGCGTCCGTCGGGTAAGTCTCGTAAGCCCTAGTCGCGGCGTTTTTGCGTCGAATGAGCTCTTTGGCTGCTTCAGGAAGCTCCCGGCGTCCGTCCGGATACACCGGGACCGTCCTGGAGCAGTCGTCGATCATACTGTGGATGTGGGTGGTCAGTTTGTCTGTCTGTTCTTTCGCTTCCTCCACCGAGGCTACCGTGTCAGGCGGCGAATATGAGTGAGGAAACGAACGGTGCGACACCTCCTTTTATAACTATTGAATGCTTGACAATCTCCCACCCACTACCCACATATTTTGGCGAATTCAAAATATTAAAAATCGATTGTCTAAAAATGCTAACACTCCGAAATATATAAATTGTCAAAAAATACCTGAAGCCAATCAAAGATGTCTCGCATCATAAAGAGAGTGCGTCACAGTAAAAGTTTGTCGAGATTCTAATTATACGTCTGACCGGTTCCGATTCTATTGTACCAATGAGAGAAGTTATATTGCTTTTGTTCGATCCCTACGTGGCTCGATAAGCAGGGCTTAGGTGTCCTCATTTGAGTTTCTAATTTAATTCCGAAAAGAAGACGATAAGATTTTTTTTTTAATTAAAAATAAATCTAAACTATTTTTTTTGTGTTAGTAGCAAACTGATTTAGTATATTTACCCCTATAACATTTTACCTATTATTTTGAATTTAAAAAAAAACTTATTTTAGAAATAAATGTTATTCTAACTCAATCCTACTTCCTACTTTCTAATTCTATCTACTAAACAAATATTCATCATCATCATCATCAACACAACCCTTCGGTGGCCCACTGCTGAGCCATCAGTAAACAAATATTATAAATGCGAAAGTTTGTGAGGATGAATGGATGGATATTTGTTACTCTTACTCTTACATGCAAAAACTACTGAACTATAGCTTACTGGCCGATCCAAGCGACTTCGTTCGCATGATGCTCCACTCCTATGGGTCGTAGCTTGATGTTTTATACCCTATAGCTTTTCTCGATAAATCGACTATGTAACAGAAAAATAATATTCCAAATCCAACCAATATATCCTGAGATTAACGTGTTCAAACAAACTAACTCTTCAGCATTGTAATATTAGTAAAGATACATCAGAATAACACATCGGTTACAATTCATAAATGATTTGAATAATTTAGCCATAATATACCGATAAGTACCACATATGCCGAGCCGCGGGAGGAAGCTAGTTTTTTATAATCTAAATGAAACATTGAATTTTGGAGTAGTTGATGAATGAAAATATTTTTATCCTTTAGCTGGATAGATTCAAGAGGTAGATAGTGGACCTAAACAACTTCAAATTTAAATAATTTTATTTTCATCACATACGTTTACATATTTGTATAAATAAATAAATATAAAAAATAAAAAATAAATCCTACTATCCTACTTCCTACTAATCATAGAAGTATGATAATGTAAGAAGTGTCTATGCGAAAGCGTGTAAGGATGTATGGATGTTTGTTACTCTTTCACGCTAAAACTACTAAACGGATTTCACTGAAATTTGGCACACAGATACTCTATGACCTGGATTGAGATATAAGCTAGTTTTTATCCCGGAAAAATTCAGAATTCTCGCGGAGAACGAAAATTGCAACCGGACGAAGCCTAAATAATAAGGCTACTAGAATTTTAGTTGGTTTTTCTAGGAACCCTTATACAATCATTATCTTTTATCCTTCAAAACTCAGATAGAAAAGATACTTTTCATCCCTTTCTTCGTAATATTATCTTATTTATGTA
>JAOPUB010034605.1:0-10711 GCA_027564055.1 Neptis clinioides
AATAAGTAGGAGAAATTGTATTATAGTGCTAGCAACATTTTATGCAATAATGTTTGACAGATGACAGACAAGGTTGGGCACGAGTATACGTATTGATGTACACTGTACAGTAATGAGTATCATTCTCTATCATTTAGTAATAGTTAGTTAATACATAGTTGTAATTTGAAGTATCGGGTTTTTTTTAACGTGGATTGTATCATTTGGACTGTAAAATGACTTCATAGCCACGCTGATCATATTACACTATGTTCAAACAGAAAAATAACATTCTCAAATTATATCTTGTAATATAAATAAGCTAATGAGAGTACCTAGCACTAATTACAATCTCTGAACATTTTGTTTGATTAAGTCGTTTGAAATCATAACAAACAGAAGCTTTGCCGTTATTATCTTTGATGTAGCTCTTTTGTGCTAGTTATATTAAATCATAAATTTTGTGCTGTCTCCTACAAATTTAAGCCGAGCATTGCGGAATGTTATTAGGTAGAATTAGGATTAATTGTCCCACTTCTACATTTTTATTCACTTACATTTAATGTCGAAAGGAAAATTAAAAAACATTTCAACAACATTAATTAAACATTAATCTATTTTTAACTAGACGACCTACCTGTTTCTGCAGGCTTAAAACATCTTTAACTTCAGTTTCCATCATCAACGTTTTTTTCAACGGATTTCGAAATCGATGGCAATAGTGGTAATGGTTACAGATTAGACTCCTAAATTATTTTAGTGTAATTGTTTTTTTTTAGAAAAACAATAAAGAAGCCAGTTAATTTTTTTCTCCTATTTACTGTGTTACCTTTATCATATTATAAATAGTTCTAATTAATAGTTATATCTTTTGATAGCCTTCAAATAAAGAGCAGTTTCTAAGGTATATTCATAGAGTGAATATTAAATAACGCCATGAAGTGTAAATGTAATAAACAGATAGATTTTGTGTAGACGATTCTCAGTTTTCCATTTAACCTACCTGTTATTATTAAACTATAGGTATAATACGAATGTACAAACAGTGTGTCAAACAATTATGATGTCAATTCTATTTTGTAACGGCCGATATTAATAATCTATCTCAATCTGTAATATGTCGATTATGGATTGAAAATGGTTTCTAAATTCAAATTTGTGTCTAGAACATTGAAATTTAAAATCTACTTTTGATTACAGAATAGAAAAGATTTGAATTATTTAAGCACAAATTTGAATTTAGTTTCAATTATCTATCCACAATATATATATTTTGGATTGAGATTGATTATTAGTTTCGGCCGTAAGATAATATAACTTTAAGAGCAAGATGTTATGACTTAATTCGGCAGTGGATCATGTTTAGCAGTAAAAGGTCTGCCTAAGACAGTAGTAAATGCTAAGACCCGAGGGCTTCAGAACTTTTGCTTTGATGCGAACTCTTCAGAGTTTCAGGTCAGGCTTCAATCTTGACAAAGTTTATAGTTTCTGAACGATATTGATCACTGATTAGTTTATATTTATACTCATCCTTAACTGCCATACTATATATATTAAACATGTTGACTAGTTATGCGGGACAGTAAGTTCCGTCCATAATTTAGGCTGATCAGCGCTAACTGTAGGTCAAGTCTTAATGTAAACTTACGATTTGATTAAAAGTGAAGTTGCGTAAAGCGATTCAAAATGTTTGAGTAATCCATTCCATTTTTCCATGTTAAAAGAGGTTAGTTAACCTAATTTACCATAATCCTAACAGTAATAATATGATTGTTAAGTTGTGTGTCTGTGGAATTTCGATGACAAAGTTCTCAAAAAAGATGTTTGTAGTCTGCCAACCCGCACTGGGTCAGCGTGGTGGACTATGCCCTAAACCCCCCTCCATTCTGTGGAGACCCAGCTCAGCAGTGGGCCGTCGAAAGCATGGGCCTTAACATAATGAGCTAGGTATTTAATTATATTCTCCTTAAAGAACAACAACATTAAATATACTATTTAATAACATTCTTATAACACGTTAGTAAGTGTCCACTTTAATTTATTGATCAACCAAAGTAATTTCTAACCAAAATTAAATTGGCAATTATTTTTCCGTCAGTTCCGTGTTTTATTAAAGTAACCTTTTTCATTGTACCGGAATGAGTACAGGTTAAATCAACAAGTGTTTCGTCTACGCATGCGCTCTCTCCTCTCACCTCCCGCCTCAGGAAACCTTGCCGCTCTCTGTACTTTTCCACTACTTTCCCATTATAAACTCTACATTAAAGATTTTTAATAAATTCCACGGTCGTAGTCGTATTATACGTTCTATATTTATTTTATTCAAGATTACGTCATGGAAACTTTATGAAATATTACCTCTTCCAAACACAGGTATAGCATTATTTTACACAAAAACACGAAAAAGTAAACTGGGACAGCTTACCTGTAAATATCCTACTCTAGAAACATATTTCTTTATGATTACCCTAGTTACGATTTAAAAAATTTTCTTATGTGACTATAAACGCCCATGTGACACGTTTAGCCATTTTTTTGCATTAAAAACGACATGTACAATAGTATAGTAATATATAGAGTGTTAACTATGATAGGACCTATATAGCCTATTTGATTTACATTGATTTATTGGCGCGTCAGAATATAATTTAATTTTATATCTTATATTTAGAGTCAGAATATTATAAAAAAAAATTTACTCAGTCCTTGCTCAGTCAACGTTCATATTTGGTATAGTAAGGTAAATTCAATTATCAGATTAGTTTACTATTATCATACTTCATCAATTATTAGGAGAAAATTCAAAAAATGAAACACTACCAAATGTATTTTATTGAGATCTTTATACAAAAATATCCATTCTGTCAAGTCTAAAATAGGTCAAATAGGTGATGCCATTCTAAAGTTTTTCATTCTTTACTTCTAGTAATTCATCTTCGTGTTAATATTTTATTTTACACTCAATAGATACTAGAGATTTACTGATTAGGACTTTGGCCGACTGGCCGATTAGTTTGTTGAAAGACTATGCTGCTTACTAATCAGCTTCTGTTGTTCAAAACTCATGGTCCATTATGAAATTATTAAGATAAATATCAATCACAAGTCTATATTATCTTGAAGCTGCGAAAAAATCAAACCACTAAAGTCATCACGCTCAAAACACACAGCAGTATATAGCGCATATTTTGATTGTCACACAGGAAACACTATTGATGTTAAAAATTAAATTGATTTTGCAATCTTTTAAATCAACTGACTCTCAACAATTTTGATATATGGGGGCAACAGTTTTTCAGCGATAACGTTAAATTTTTAAAGAACTAAAGATCAGGTAGACCGTAAAAGACGTAGGATATTATAGTTTAAATTCTGCATATGAATAGTTAACCAAGAAACCTCCATTAAAATAACCATTTATGTATAGAATTATTTACCATTTAATTGCTGAAAAATAAATGAGTATAAACTCTATAAATATTAATGATTATTATAATTGTCTTCCCATTGATCAAATCATAAAATTTTGGAATGCGACGAATGAGGTACATTGGCCCTAAAAGGTCCATAAACTGGAGACGATGTATGCAATGCATCTGTCCGTCGAATCCTTATGGGAGTAATATTACCACCTACCTACCTAAGTCAACGACTACAATACTTAGAGGGAAAGATTAAACTTAAAAAAACATTGAGTGTTGTGTATTTATTATATATAATATAGCTATACTCGCCTTCTATGTGGCTTTGAAAATTTATGTAATAATCATATCAGTTCCGTCAGTATCGGCCTACAGTTTACGGAATCATTTAGTGCGCCTGCTACATTAATTGAGCTTATTTTTGCCGACCTTACAACTATATATGGTTAGTGAGAGTTAAACCTAGACATATTATGCTTAATAATAAGAACTTTCAAATATTTGCATATAATAATTTATTCGCAAAAATATTTGCGAATGTTCTTATATGTCCTGTTCCTAGACCATTAAGCTCAGGTACAATTTGTTTCTCTCTGATGTGCATATCTTTTACGAGTTACTGTGCAATACTGCCCATGTATAATTAATAATTGTGAGCAGGCATTTGATAAACATAGAAGAATTAAAATGCATATTGTTTACATGACACAATTGCAGTGTTCTGTTTTTGCTTTATTTTATGATTTTTTATTAATATAATCTAAGATCTCAAAATCGTATAAACTAATTTTTGATATTGTCGGAATGATTCTGAGAAAAACTATTATAAAACAAAATATACTCGATCACATTTGGAAAATTTTGATAAACTTACAAACTCAAAATATTTTATTTCGATTAAACTTTTTGCAAACTACTTTCGAAACGTCAAAGTTGGTTAGTCAGTCAGTTCGCATGAAGCTAGGGCCAGTTCGGGATGCAGTTTTCTGCTGAGAAGAACTGGCAAGAAACTCAACAGTCACTCTTTTCAACATGCCTTTGTTTATATTAGTTTGATTTACAAAACTATAATCATTCAGCTGAGCATCAACGACAATTTGATTCCAAGCTTAGTCATCGTTCGAATAGCCTTGTACAGAGTAATATATAAGCTTTATCTATTAAACACTTTTTAATGTGAGTTTTAAAAGTGAGAAGTGGCAAATCTAATATATGCTGTGGAATCTTATTATAGTACTGAACACCAAGCCCCATAAAACAATTACATACTGACTTTGTGGAGACGAAACTATGGCGCTTCAAGTTTAAACCCAAAACATAAACGTGGACTCTGTATGAAAAAGGTTCCAGGTATTTTATTTAAAAAAAATCATAAACAGAATTAAATATTAAAACTTTTGAGACGTGTTTTTAAGAGACTCCAGGGTAACATCGTCGTTTGTCTATTTGTTTTCCAGGCCATTTTCTGATCAGGTGAATAATTGAAATTAATCACAAACACTAATCCTGGAAAATGGGTACAATTCGAATTGAGAAAATTGATACTCGTAAGGCCTCAAATTATATTTTAATTACAATTTTCTTCTCAGTGATCAATAATCATAAAATTTTCACAAGCAATCATCACAGTTCAATACTGAATGTGACTTACTTTGTCGTATTTGAACAACTTTTTATTTCTAATGTTTTTGTTGCCTTATACTCCAGATTGTACAAAACTCTCGTTTCATAAATTCGACTCGCACTTCGCCAAATTAAAAAAAAATATATAATTTCAAGTAATGAATACGAGACGAGACATCTATCATTAAAGTTTATAAAATATTCTAAATATCTCTTAAAGTGGTTTAATTCGTAATATGGATCAGCCTTCGGGCAATTAGGCGTCTATTAAGGGCCATTAAGGTAAGGTCAAGAAAAAAGAAAAAACTTTAATTTATATGTATAAAAACGTTGAAATGTTACATTTTAATTGAAGTAAGTAAACAAACAGATTCACGTGTTTTGAAAATCATATTTCGTTTTGTATTATGATCGTTACGCTGGTGTGTTATATTACTTATAGTTTTCGCGGAGCTCATTTTTTTTCTATATTAAAAGTAGCTTAAGTTACTTCCTACAACATTAGCTGCTATCTGCCAGTAAAAGTCTCGTTCAAATCTCAATCTCGAGACAGACAAACAAAAGTTTTTAAAAATGTTGATTTCGTATATGTACTACGTTATACATCCCATCCCATTGCACTTCATAAAAAGCCGTTATTTTAATTTTACAAACTTACACTAAAATTTACTTGGCGTGTATGTGTTGACTTGTCGACTATCCCTGACTTCGCACGGGAGCAATTTACTACATATAATTAATAATTATGAATCAATATTTATTTTTCTAATTAATAATATTCTTTCGAGAAATAAAAAAATCTTAAACCTAAATATTTAGGCGCTAGCCATAGACATATTTTAAACAAGGAAACATGTTTTATCGTTATCTCACAGGAATTCTTAATTTTTTCCTGGATATAAGTAAGTTATAGTTAATACGAATTATAAATTATGTGTGCCATATTTCATTTAAATCAGTTCATCCGTTTGTCCGTCCATCGTGATTGACAACACAATTAACATACAAACTTTCACATTTATAATATTATTGTAAGAAGTAAAATTAGGAGAAAAAATACAAATATTATAATATTTTGTATGTTTGATTAATTACATATTTTTGATATTTGTTACTTAGTCAAGACTTCAAAGAAATGATGGAACGGATACGAACAAATTCTCGCTCTCGGATACTTTTTAAAACCTGGATACTTGATCAATATTATTTACTTTTAATGTTAAACATTCAGATAACCTGTGGGAATAGGTACTTTAAAGAACATACGTGTTCGAGTTGGACTCCGATTACATAGAGAAAGTCGCATAATATTTTTTGCGGTCAATGATACTAAGAATTGAAAATCTTTTTTTAAATTTTGTTAAGACTACCAGATTCTTAATTTAGGTACTTAGCTACATTTACAAACGACTTGTGCATAAAAGAATTTACTTTTTAATTTTGTTCTCTTTGTTTATAAACTTATTCGAGTAAAAGCCGAAAACATTGTGTAATTATCCTTGTAAAGTTTTATTTATAGTGTTTCATTTAAGGCCACAAAACCGTGTAGACTTACTTGACAGGATATGAACAACTTTTCAAATTTTCTGGCATTCGTTTTACAAAAAATTACCAATTAAATAAATATATGAACACAAAATCAATTTATTTGCACCATTTTTTATAAAGAAAGGTAATTTTTATTTAATTATATTATATGATATGAGTATATCATAAATTTAGTACGAATGAATAAAATCAAATAAAAATATACAACATTTTTAAAATTATATATTTTAATACATCAGCTGCTCATCTCTAGAGATCCAGATTTACTTTTTGTCCTTTTTACTTATATCTAACTTAACTAAAGTAATTTAGGTAGCATGACAATATTCACTAGTGTGAAATGAAATTGTTAAACTGCATCTACAGTTATCATATTAGTTTTTATTCTATACATAGAAAAATAAGAATAAAAAATGACTAGCCATTCAAAAGTTAATAATAGTGTTGCTAATTGTAAATACTAATTCTTTAATTATAGATGAAATCCTTTGATAGTAACAACATCAACGTTGCCATGATAATTTTATTCGATTAATTATCTTCCAGAACTTTTAAATAACGTTAGAATTACTTTAATAAAATATAATTGATTTTCTATTTTTAGACTTTACAATGTCGAGTCCCAACCTTGATAGGTTAAATACTATAGAGTTATGTAGATCAATTATTGTCGCAATAAACCATTATAAATCGACTATTAAAATCGGGTAGCAGTTATTTTCAAAGTTTAGAGGGATATTGACTAAAATACTGAAATATTTCAATGTTTCTTATATTCATTGCTTTATATTGGCATTATGTTTCTGGTTTAAATAAGCTCAATATTTATTTTTATTCCCATCTTTTTGATTGAGAAAAAAAGTATAGAAAAACCGCAATTTTATTTATATATTATAACTTTATTTACTTCGTATTTTATTACAGAAATAGAAAATAAATTTAATATAGAGGGTGAACAAATTAAACCTCATAATTTAAATCATTTATACATACTTCATACTATTATATACAATAATTATATTTATTACAATTTAATTACTTATCAATTATATTATATGTATAGATTATACTATTATATTATATTTATTATAAATATTACTATTTGTTGTGTTAATAATATGAATTTTTGGAACCTAAGTAAAATTAAACTAAAATAAAACAGTTTTCGTACGTCACCACAGAAGAGGACACCTCTGAAATTCAGAATTGTGACTTTCAAGTCATAACACAAGCTGAATGGTCTATGTACCTTTTGATAGTGTCAAATTTCTTTATATAAAAGAAATAGTTACTAGATCTTTCTTTTTGATTGTAAAACTTAATTTGATAAGGTATGTCTGTAAAGATTTGTGGCATATATAAATAAAGATTTTTTTCTTTCTTCTGTTCTGTCTTTCAATACTTGCAACCACTAAACAAGTATACATAACTTAATGTCAAACAATGTCTAGTTCTTAGCAATAACGTTCTAACACTACTTCTATACTGTTGATTGTCATTACGTATCGTGACGTCACCCTCAATCCCCTAACACTTATTATTGTTGATTGTCATTACGTATCGTGACGTCATCCTCAATCCCCTAACACTTATTATTTAAATTGCTCGCATCTGCTTACTGCTTCCAACAATTTTTATTTTTATACTTTATATGGCATTTAAAAATAATAAAAAAACATGTATTATATATGTAAATAATTAATTACGCAGACTTAAAAATGTTGTTTTTCCAAAAATGAATTTATCCATAATTTTTAGGATCGTTTCTCACAGAGCAATATTGTTTTTCTTAATAAATATTTTGTATCTTCTGTCCGGATTAGTATAAAGATGTTACCAGAAATGTTTATAACGAAACAAAATATCTTGTAACAATACACAGTAATATATTCTTTCGATCTGCACTCAAGTAGATATGGAGATTGAAGACCTTCAACGTGTCCACGTCGGAATTTTCCTTTCATTCGTTCGAAGTTGATTCCATGTCACCATTAACACCAAATCAGGGTCGTCGGCAGCAGTTGACTATCAATAATTTCATCTAGATCGCCGTTAAACACGCGATTCAAACATCATTTTGATTGGTACATCTATTTTTAATGAACGATTTTAATAATTTCATACATTTAATGTACATAACTATACTTTTCATCTTAAACAAAACATGAACAAAAGATATTTTTATAAAGTAAAATGCTTTTTTATATTTTATTATAAACTTCCCTATGCATTAAAAATAGCAAATCCTTTTTCCAATTTAAAACTTGAAATTATTAGCTATCGAATCGTAACGTAACGTTCTATAATGTTAGTCACCTGACGCGTTTCCAATCTATCGACGGTGAATCAAACAAACAAATTTTCAGTCGTCTCATAAATCCTATTGCAAAATCAACATCAGGTAAAAAGACCGGAATAATATTGTTACATTGTAATAATTTTTATCTAATATTTTTTAAAATCACCAACAACGGTCGTAATCCACACTATTATATAAAGAGGAAAGATTTGATTTTGTTGTTGTTTGTTTGTTAGTTGCACGTTGGCTCAAAAACTAGTTAACCGATTTTGATAATTCTTTCACGGATAGAAACCTGCGTTCCTTTCGGGTAACATAGGCTATGTGGTATTGGCATAAAAATTGTAAATCAGAAGATATGCTCATTTTAGTACCATATTGTGGCCATTTTGCACAGCGAAGAGGTATCTTTAGAACTACTGACACGAGTCTAGAAAGCCATATAGGTCAGAGCTATATAGTCCATATAGTGATGCTATAAGTATCATCACTAAAACGTTGTGACCATTAAAGTAGCATTTTAAGTTAGCATCAACCATTTAATTTCTGAAATGGCCATTTTGAACAAAATAATCTCAGGAACCACAGATCTGATTTTGAAAATTCTATCACTGATAAAATCACATACTATTCCTGAGTGATAATGGTGATTTAGTGTTGCCATAAATGAATTAGAATATGTTGTTTAATTCCTTCGCTCCTTTTCTTTCTTTTAGTAAAAGATAGCTACAATAACCCAATGACAATTAAAAAAAATTTATTATAATTTTTGTTTAAATAAACGAAGCGAAGCGGACCACTCGTATTTAATATAGAACAATGGTTAATAAGTTGAGGTTTCTTATTCTTCCACATTTCTTGTGTATTTCCAGTTCCAGTGAATAACGTTACTAATCGTTTGTCGTAGTCTTACTACGTAGTAGCTGTTATAAATTAAATATTGCTATTTTAGACAAATACAATTACAAACGAGTACGACGCAATAGTTCATGTGCGCGGGAAATCCCTGACATAGAGATGAATGAAATAAATACTTTGTATTTTTTCTTCTTTTCTTTAAGTTTATAACTATAGATTTTGATTGATCAAATACGGAACCAAGTGACTTTTTTTTTCGTTTTTTTAATAGTTCAAAAACCTTTTCTTTCCATATTTTCTTTCTTAAAAAATATTTCATGCTGGATATCCGTTCTTTACTTTCAAAACACGTAGAGGCAGCATTATATTAATTTAGGGTTACTATAAAACCTATAGTAATTTAATCAAAACAATAATTTGCCTTTTTTATTTTTATAATAATATATTGTATATTTTAATACTTTACGCTTGCAGAATCTTTAATGAAACTTACACTTGGAAAAGTTTTTCCTTGCAGAATTAGAAAATCGATAATGATACTGCACAGATAATCATCAATCAAATTCATTGACTTTGTGTAATAAGCGAGTTAAATTAATTATAAGTGTTATACTTAACAGTATTATATGTTTGTGGTTGTAGTTTAATAAGCGATTGCACTGCGTGTCAGTGCGGCAACGTCGCTTTATTACTAGGCCGGGTGGCGGGGGCAGTGGGGACAGCTAGCAACAGGCGCCTCCACGTGCTTCGCGGCCCTGCCACTGTTCGCGCCTTTTTAGATAGCTAATTCTAATCAAACGCACCTAATGATTATATAACTTCACGTTCTGACTTATATGATCTCCCATCATTATTTAGTACCCATACTTATATCCAATTAAAGAATATTCTTATAGAAAACGTACAATAAAGAAATATTTTATATAGCGTCTGGCTTCTAGCGTTTGCAATACTAAAGCATAGGGTTGTCAACTGCCCTTCG
>JAOPUB010034615.1:0-10711 GCA_027564055.1 Neptis clinioides
TGTTTCCCACTATTTCTTCTGAGACGTAAAATTATGTGGCGATAAGTCTCATTATTCTAAGATTTAGTGGTGACAAATATTTATATATATTAATATAGAAATATTTATATAATAATATATATTACAATTAATAAAAGTTATAAATATAAGTAGACAGATAAGCTAAGGATTATTATTTTACTGTAGTTTATTCACTCTCACGTTTTAAATACTTTAATCTGTTTTATTTTTTTTTTCAATCATCATATGTTTTATTGTTGTACGTTACACGAAGCACCGGCTTTTGCTTAAAACACTAATGTGAAGGAGCAAGCTGACAACCAGCACAGCAACCCGCTGAGCTTGCTTTCAATTATAATGTTGCTATATTCAGATACCTATAAGTGTTTGGTCGATTTCTTCTATTTTTGTTAACTGTATAGCAATGTGGATGTAATAAAGAATTTTTATTTTTTATTTATTTATATTTATTTTTTTAGCAGGAATTTAATGTATGGAGGTAAATTAAATAAAACACATTTTTTTATTGTCAATTTTGAAATAATAATAATTATTACCTACATATAAGTGACAAGGGCATGTGATTCAGATGAAGGTTCAAGAACCACTTTTGTGATGCAACAACACAGTCTGTACTGTGCGCTACGACGAAGATCATGTACGTATGTATTCTGTATGAATCACTCTTCAAACTGAAACTTACAATTGGAATAAACGAGTAATAAATACTACCCACCACAAAGTATTCAAATGTTAAATCATAAATAAAAAAAATGTTTCAACTACCACTACAACCCATGGTCTACTTCTTATCCCAGAAAAATTCAGTGTTACTGCGAGGTAATTATAAATTATGTAAGCACAATTGTAGCACCAATATGTCCAAAGTAAAATGTTTTTTGATAAATCTAATTATTGCACGTGATCAAGTACAAATAATTAAGTTATAGTGTAGATAGATTCAGCCATAATATTTAGTAATTTATAAGATATTGTTTAATGTAAAATATTTAGAATACGTACGTATATGTGAAGTTATCTACAATCATTGCAGTGGCCATGTCGGAAGTGCAGTCAGTGGTTTAATTGTTTTTACACTCCTGTGCTTCAAATTGAATGCAACTAACCCTGGGTAACATTATGAAGCACTATACGAATACTATTTTATTATCTAAAAAAAGTGTCTAGTAATTTTATTGTTAGTTCAACATTAGCGTCCATGAGAATCTAGATAAAATAAAGTTTAATGCCGCGTCTGTACCTCAGTGTACCTATTCGCAATAAATTCAAAAACTACTGAAGGATATCTCATGCAGTTTTGACTATTAAACAGAGTGATTAATGAGAAAGTATATGTCGGAGAATAAATCATAATGAAGTAGTTATAATGTAGATACCACGTGGTCAAGTAAACCCAACGTTAGATTAGACATAAAACTTGGACAGTGAAGATGAGTGTTGTAAAAGGCTGGGTTTCTATCAGAATATTAAGAGATCGTAACGTCTAGTTATACCCTGACCTTATCGTGCCCCGTAGCTCTTAGTCTTTTCCTTTTTTTACTTTATACTCTAAAACTTATATTATGATAAGGTTTTTCAAAAATAACTTATCATGTGACTATAATTGATAACAACATACTGATATTCTGAATAGTAATATTACTATAAAAAGATTAAGTTATATTTATAATTTAATAAATGCATAGAGTTCAGAGAAAAAGATACCTAAGATCATAATTAAACAGTAGGTATGAAGAAAAATTAAAACTAAATCTGAATCAGTAGATGAAATTATGAAGTTAGTCTGTCATAAAAACTGCACGTCTTTTTTATTCGGACGATATTTACGCATAGTTTTAATTACAAAAACAAATATTATTTAATTTAAGATATTTTTTAAAATAAGTTTTAATAAAATATCATTGAACTCTAAATTTAAGAATCTGTTTACAAAGCGTTGTATCGTCGATGATACGAATGAGAAGCTTTTAATAGATTTTTAAAATAGTAAGACGTTCAATCAATTATACTGCGCAGTAACACTCAATCTACATAAGTCGAACAGCGCTTGGCGACCGCGGTGTAAGGTTACTAAGTTTACTATATGATAAACATAACTCACATGAACCTAAAGATCTGATGATGAAGAGGGTAACCTTAACTACGACACTATGATCTAAGTTCACTTCAGTGTACGAAAGATTACATACTATTTAAGCGTTAGTATTCTTGAAATAATATAAAAAAACTACCCGCTAATACTAATTTATAAACGATATTACTAGCAAATATTATAAAGTCGACACGCCCTAGCTTTGCTGAGCTAAAATGTATTAAAATGGCAATAACTGCTACCCCAATATCTTATCTATAAACAAAGAATATAAAAAGTTATCGTAAAAACTATAACCATTTTCTTCCTGTAGATTTTGAATGATACCGACAGATAGGCAGGAAAGTTTTTATATAAACATTCCATAAATTAGTTTCCTATAATAGTTTGAATTAAACAAAAGAGCATTTTGTAAAAATAGGACGACACAATATTTTTTATGAATTTTTATGCCACAGTTAAAAGCTTTTGACCATAAATATAATTCAATACATAAAGTTAAAATAAACATAGGTACAATTTGGTAAAATTTAAACATACCAAAATGTAGGAAAACTAAATAAGCTAAAACATTTATATCATTTCACAGCCGAAAGTTGGTACACAGAGCTAATGAGAGCTCGTAACTTCCAGCCGGTATTAATTAAAAATAACCGCAACTTGCCGCTCCATAATGGGGAGCTGTCCGGCGGGTATCAGAATACCGTCTAAGAGAAATGGTATCAAATGTTTTAAAATTACACAACTGTAAAAAATATTACGTAGATATGATTTATGAATAGTGCGAAACTACTCTTTAGAAATACGAGACATAGAGCATAATTCTATACTACTCTAATTCTGTAGAGATGGTAGTGAAGGTAGATTGGATCTCATTTTCGACGCAAAATGAAAACTGACGAGTTTCCAGTTACTCCGTGAGCAGTTGAATGAAAATTAAATACTTTCATTTTTAACTTTATAAACCGTAAATTAACTAAACGGTAAAGTTGATTGCCAACTGATTGACAAAGTTGATATTAATTGACATTTTATATGGAATAGTTGATTCTAAAATAAAAGATCGTATAGATGAGTGAATTTATAAGATTGATTTGTTTACAATTTTTTTCTCTAGGGTGGAATGGGGTAACCTTCTCCGTTACCCTTGGAGACGCCCCTGCACCTAACATTCTAACTTTTTCAGAATGACAATTTTGTCTGACCATTGGTTTGACTTGAGTTTATTTTAAACTATATCCTATACAATATTTTATAATACTAATTTTATAGCAAATCGTATGGAATCGGTTTGCTTGAATATATCACTTAGAAACGATCTAATAATAAAATCATTATATGTGTTATGACACCTCCAGTGCCAACTCTGAGGAACTAGGAAGATAACAGAAAGACTGTATCGCAGACGGAAAATGCAAACTGCGCTTAAAGATGTTCACAATTATTACTTTGGAAGGTCTGAGTATTCCAGTGATACTTTGCTTTTGCTGAATTACATTACTTTATACTCGTATGTGGAATAACTTATATACAGATTTGTTTTCAACTCAACTTTCATATATTTGATACACACTTTTTAAAATTTATTCATAACTGGCCGACCCGACTGCGCTTCACTTCGGGTGTTTTTTTTTATTTTATAAGTTGGTTCACAAATGGCATTTTAATGTTCTTTTAAATATAGTACTATTTCACACATTTCTTAATCTCGCGATTGGAAGTCAGCCCACCGTCTGCAATTTGATACATAAATTCGAGTTGACTTCCTGAGTCGCACGGTCTTTACTTAGACTTAACTTACTAAATAATATCAAAAGAAAGCTTAACATTCTTTCAGAAATAAACTAACAACGTAAGTAGAACTAAACAAAAATATTTAACAATCTTTATATAAATAAAAGGAAATATACATAAAAGGTAGAATTTTTTTAAGAAATGCAGAAGAAAATAATAGAACAACACTAAAACAGTAGACAAAATATTCTGTTTAAAGTTAAAAATTTGGGTGTTGCGCAATCGAACAAACGACCAACTATTGTATCCCTCTGGTACTGTACCTTTTTCTGGGGTTAATAGTTGTGATTATTAATTATTGCATTAATTAATGTATTTAATATTAAGGTATGTAAATAAAATCTTTCTATCCCACGAGAACTGTACTTTTTTCGGGATAAGTAGTATCTCATGTGATAACCCAGACTACAAACTATACGTCCACAAAATTTCGTTCAGATTTATTAAGGTATATGAATAGTACTGATCTATCCCACAGGAACTACATACATTTTTCCGGGATAAAAAGGAAGGAACTATCCTATTTTCTAAGTGAGCCTATAAGATGCTTGTATGTCAAATTTCATGCAAATTGGTCCAGCCGTCTCAGCGTGATGCACGTACAAAGATACAGACAGACACAAAAATTATGAAAATTCTGAAAAAATATTAGGCCTCTATCGATGTGTCCCTGCATACATTTCTGAGATATCTTTCATGTACCGACATTCGATACTTTACATTTTTGTTAATATATATAGAAAAATAAATTTATTAATCGTGCAGTATGCATTTTTTTAATAACCTTTCAAAATAATTTTTATCAAAAAGCTAGTTTAAGTGGATTGTGATGAAATTTTCGTTTTTCAATGTCAGAAATTCACTAGAATTATAATAAAGGCTAATATTAATTAAATAATAATGTAATCATCCTTTCCAATAAAAATAGAATTATTTAAATCCATCCATAAACGAAGAATTTGCTTACAATTATGCAATGCTTAAAATATATAAAATTAAAGTAATTAGTATAGAGAACTGTTCGCCATTAAAATAAATAATTTTTGCTACAGACCACATTATCGCCAACATTAACGCTTTCATAAAAACAGCTCATGTAAATGAAACTAAAGCAGCATGAAAAGGTTTTTTATGGATTCATCTATTCAAACCAGCGTCGCTTTAATTAGTTGGATGGCTTCTCAAAAAAACTGATTTCTTTATGCATAGCAATAAGAATAATTACCATTCTCTTTGTGTTCAAACAGAAAGGTTGTAATTCAATGTTATTGGTAAAACTGCCTTCCCGGAACGTTCGCAAACAAAGAATAATTCTAAAAAGCATTGTGTCCATATTGGGAAATGCTGAAACGAGCCCATTACACTAATTAGGTGATAAACAAACGAAAACTAAAAGGAAATACATTCCGAATCTCCCTTAGTCAACGCTTTAGGTTTCTTATTTGTGCAAATCGAGTTATGTACGAGAATGTTACGGTGATACGAACGGCGGGGTTCGACACTGAAATTGTGCTTTTCGTGTAAAAAGAGAAGTGTAGAGGGTGTCGGGCGAAGCCGTAAACTTTAAATCAAAATGTTGGTATATATCCTCCAAGCAAACTTTTAATTGCGGTTCCAGTTATACAGTTCATGTCTGTGTGAAAATCATGTTGGAGTTTAATGAATTCAGTACTGAAAATTTCGGTCGGTATTCACGAAGTTATACCTAATATTAGTCACAAGCTGAGCAAATAAGCAGTAAAATTGAAGTCAAACAGCGTCCATCGTTTAAGTGGCGATGGGAGTTGGAATAATTCACGCTACGTTAGTGCGCTCTGATAAAATGACTGTAACGTAGTAACGAGCTTTTATAATTAAAACAAACATACAGGTTCCTGCTTTATTTACTTTACGTAAAAAATAAATCAAGTATGTAGTCATGTATCGATATTGCTTCTTTTGTAAATAATAGGCAATACGCATTTATACTTATTATAGACATACATACACATATCAAAGATAAAAACATTATGACTTAAACAAATAAGTTTTTTAATAGTAACCAGACTTCCTTTATCTGGTGAAAAAAATTAGATATACAAACAACAAACTTTAATAAATAAAATAGGAGTTTCTATTTTAATATTAAAATGTTTCGTTAACTGTATATTGTTATATCCATGATACGTACACCATAAATTTTTTCTTAAATTTTTGTTATTCTGGTTTTTTGTTCCAGGTAATCTCTGAAACGGCTGGACACTGGCAGATACCTGATATTATAGGGGGTAACTAAGGCTACTTTTAATTAAAAAACTCAAAAGAAGGAAATAGAATCTTTGTTTATAAGAATCTATCAGGCGCTTCATAATATCCGTAGTAAATTGCATCCGGAGCCGGAACGGATTGGCTAGTACAAAATAAGAGAGTTCACCTAACCATAACTTCTCTTCAAAATTAGTAAAACAATTCAAAACAAATAATAAATTAATTACACGCATTTTCCTGACACATTGATCGTGTACTCGTAGATTAAACAGTAAGACGAGATTGAATCATTACTCGGCTGGTTGAATAGCATTTGAAGGTGATCTTATGCATGGTGAACTGAATACGTTAATACCTCCGTATGTAGTTCACTACAATGCGCTGGGCTAGGCCATTCGATCTGCTGAATGAATGATACGGTATACAAACCTGAATAGGCATTTCATACATTGTTAACTATGCATATAATACAATAAATGTTTTATAATCGGCAATCAGAACTCAATCACTAATTTATATTAACCTAAATACAACTCTTCACCATTTTGCTATATTCTACACTAGCTGACTTCATGCGCGTGATGCTTCGTTACTATGGGTCGTAGCGTGATGTTTTATAGCCTTTCTCGATAAATGGACTATTCAACACAAATATAAGTTTTCAATTAAAACCTTTAGTTCCTGCGATTAGCCCGTTTAAACAAACAATCTTCAGCTTTATAATATTAGTATAGATTTTTGTCTGTCTGTTTGACCCGCCTAATCTCAGAAACGGCTTGACAGATTTGAATGGGGTTTCACTGGCAGGTAGCTGATAATATAAAGAGTGAGGTAGGAAATTTTAATTATAGAAATAAAGGTAAGGCCCGCGAAAACATCTAGTAATTTATATACGACTTAAGCGATGATACAGTTTAACATGCACTTCATTACATTTCTATTCTTTCTTTCTGGACAAAAGGTTTAAAAAGTCCTTTTCCAAGCTCTAATTTATCACTGTATCAAATTTCATCAAAATCGGCTACTGTATTATACGTAAAAACGTAACAGACAGATTGACAGATTCCACGAAAACAACGATAACTATTTTTTACCTAAGTTTTTAAGTTTGATTATTAATTTTAACATACCACACAGTTAGGTATACCAAAAAATCTGAGATTGATTACTATGACTTTTATTGATTAAAGACACGTTAAATTTTCGCAAATATCTTTCATCTACAGACTACAGACATTCTCTAAGTTAAAGTATACGTATCTATAGATTTAAAAAAAAATTAGATTTTTATTTTTCTAAAAATAGCATTTTTTTAAAGAGATTTAGGTACATGTGTCTATTTAAAACAAGTTAAGGTTACTTCGTCCTCATTTGCCTTGTCCAAAATGTTTTTAAAACGTTTTAAATAATTGCGGTCACGACACACCAGTTCGTGCCAACTGTTTGTATTGTAAAACCACAAAAACAAGATAACAACTAAGTTACTCCTAAGTTATGGCTGTAATTATAATAAATAATATGATTTGTTAAATAAATATGAGGAATTTGCTCTAGCCATATTAAAAGTATGATTTTCTGTAATGACCACTTGACCGAACAGACTAATTACGAAGTTATGGATTTCATTTCTTCATGCGTAAAGTGTCTAGCGAAAACGTGAAAGTTCCAATGGTTTAATAATCTGAAGGCTATACCTGATCTAATTATATCTAAAGTTTACCTAGGTATATTAATTTATATTTATTTTTCACCATCACAGTGAAAAATTTATTTCTGGTTTTCCAGAAAGATTGGTTGACGGAGAAAGATGATACAAAAAACTTTATACATAATTAACCACGTACAAAAAATGTTTTAAGCCTACATTTAAATCACTAATTCTTAAAAGTGATAACGATTCCCAGCTGATTCCTTAAAGAAACGAGTTTAAGGAATTGGATTTGTGGATTAATGTTGATTTTGTATATTTATTATGCTACTGATTCATAGGTCAAACTGACTCATAGGTCAACTGATAACTAGAGGAGGGAAATACTTAATAATTGAATTATTGTATTATATGTGGGCTCCTGTTTCCGCACTTAAACACAAATTAGTTGTGCGTGCAGCTCCTCCCAGAAGCGCAGAATCCTGGGAACTTCGCTGGAGCGACACATATCCTTGTGGATTTGTACCCGTTGTCTAGAGACGCTCAAGCATTCCAAGACAATATATGCTGTCGTCTCTTCCGCCTTTAGGCATCCCTAATAGACACACCTATCTGTATAATTGAATTAAACAAACATAATTACTCTAATCAGTAATAAGCTGGAATCAACATTAATATTTCGTCAACAATTACGAATCTACAATTTTAATTAGTATAAAGTATCACAATATAGAGTTAATAATATTTACAGAAATAGACAATTAACACGATTAATCAGTTCTAAACCGTAAAGAATTTACGTGGGCCATATTAGAACTGATTCACGAGTTCACGAGGAGGCGTAAAGGATCCAGTTAGAGTGGTTATCCGGCGCACATTCCACATCAATACGGATGCTTTGCCTCGCTGTGACATACGAGTATTGCAATTTCCGAACAGCGTCGTTAGCAGGAGCGATGCATCAGTTCTATCAACGTTTATAATGATTTGTGCTGTTCCGTACTGGCCGAGCGAAAACAACGCGACAATACATTTTTAAAAGACGTCGGATGCAATTTTGCGAATCCCTATTACGTGCGAGAGTAATTGAACGTTTCCTTTAGTACGTTATGGGATAAATGCGATGTTTCATCTTACTATCCTCGTATTATTGTTTCTATTTATAATCTAAGGTCAAAATATAATTTTGCAAGTTTTCCATTGTTATTTTTTATTTTTCTTAATTTTTATCATTTAGGCACCGAAAAAACGATTAAAGCTATCGATGGTTAGGACAGAGACAGAAACGATATGTGCTGTGTCTAGTACTGCCTTCTATATCAGGACCTTGACGCCATTTAACAAGGGCTTAAGGTGTTGGTCGAGGCTCTTGACCGTTGGGCCGTTGGCCGTTACGACAATCGGCACAATGATTGCTGAATCCACATCTCACATGTCGACAATCTCATGAGCTCAGTTAAGATATTTAATTTGTTTATATTTCTTAGCTTTAGACCTGTCAGTGATGATAGTTTTAGGTGCATTATTATTAGATACTGGTAATTGAAGAGAGCGACATAATACCGGGCTTATCATAATACCGGGTTAGTCATTATTAATCTTAAAAGGACTAAATTTATTCCGTCATCATTGATTTAAACAGATATATATTTCAATCAAAGCTCATCACAATCTCCGGACGCCGGAAATGAAAATATTCCGTACGTACCCTTATTATATAAGCATAAAAGCTTTAAAGTCCATGTTATCGTTTAAATATCAATAGTGCAAGTATAGCCGCTAGCGAATCGATGATGATCCCCCGTAGAAAGCAATGGAGAGCAGGATGTAACTGATGTTACCGCGATCATATCTGTTTAATGCAAGTTTAAATGAGGTTCTGTTAAAATAACTTCGTGATAAAATAACATTATAGTAAACGTTTATTTATTATATTAAAATATACAATGGTTACTTTTAAGTTTCGCGTTTATTATCCTCTTAAGTTTTCGCATCATGAAACATTAATTTTATTTTATAAAACACAAACTTCTGCTAATAAAATGAACTAAAAGAATTATAGTTGCAACATCCTTTGAATAACTGTCTCACTAAATAACAAACTTACGAATTCTGCAATAGTAGAAAGTTAAAGTAACAAGATAATTACGAAAGAACACTCGGAGCTTGCCGCTTTAAATAAAGATGGCGTTAAAAATACTTGCACCAAAGGACATATTATTTCGGTAACAAACACTGTACGGGAACAATAAACAGGAGACTTTACGATGTTAAATACTTTTGGTTTGGCTATTATGCCAGGCGCTAATCGTGACATATACGTTAAAGAATGTAGCCTTTGTACATTTAACTAGAAATAATAATTACGAGAGTCTCCGGATAGTCCTAAAAAGGAAAAATAAAAGGAATAGTTGGTCTACATTAATTACAGAGACAAAAGGCAAAGTTGGCTTGACAACTTTCGCTTGTCAGAGGCAAGGGACCGCAGGGAGGTTTTTTCCTTACGCTCGCGTAATACTCGTACCTACTACATAACTAACTATTCACAAGTTCCATAAGTCCAGAGTTAATTCAGTGTTAATGTTTTTGTTGTTTTAGCCCTCTCGTTAGGAATGTAACGAGTTTAGTTGTGAGTTGTTATCCCCTCTAACTTCTGTGAGAATTCTGACTTATTTCATAATTATTAAAAACTTATTTTATTAAATAATTGTGACCTTAGAGTACAATCTAGCTGACCGATATTCGGCTCTGTTGTTAAATTATATAGGCTCGTGTTCCTTTTTGTCTATTTCTCAAAATATCCTACTATAACATATAGATTTTAGTCCTAGGTGATCCTACGCTGTATTTGTAAAACACGCTTTTTCCTACTCTTCGCATCACGTTGTTTCCCTGCTATTTGCACAGCG
>JAOPUB010034632.1:0-10707 GCA_027564055.1 Neptis clinioides
CTCGACGGATTCTTTATAACTAGGATTAACAGATAGACTACTATATACTTTTATCCTGGAAAAAATTTGAGTTCCCGCGGGAAAACGATAAAATATGTTTACTTCCGTAAGTGTAATTAATGTTATTTTGCACCAATATATCGAGAATCAAAAGTTTTTTGATAAATCTAAGGATTGGCGTAGGATATTGAACCCGGGCAAAGCCGGGCTGGGTCGACTAGTGAATTAATAAAACAAAGAAGTCCTAAGTAATAAAATGGCGTCCAAATTTTATAAATATTTGCAGTAACTTGAAACCTTTTCCGATAAATATGATACGAGTGTATTGCTAACAAAGAGCCATTTTGATTTTGTTTTGACTAAATTTGAGCCGTAAGAGATCTTATTACAGTAAACTCGATTGCGATGATACGTAATATTTTCATAGGTATACTTTAGGGCTGAAGGGGAGCAAGAGAAGGGGGAAGGTTTAGGGGAGCGATATAGCTGCAAAGTGCAGTATTTATTTATTTTCCATAGTTCATATTTTCTACACACATTCATATTATTACTAGTCAAACTGCCGATAATATACTGGACACTCATTCCTTCGTACGTTTATTCGTTCACTTATTAATTGAATCACTCACTAGTTTATTCATTAATTAATTTGCTCATTCGTTTATTCATTAATTGAATCATTAAATTGTTTATTTATTAATTTATTCTCTCATTATTTTATTCATTAATTGATTCACTCATTCGCTTATTTATTAATTTATTCTCTAATTCGTTTATTTCTGCATTCACTCATTCGTTTATTTATTAATTGATTGTCTCATTCGTTTATTCATTAATTGATTCACTCATTCGTTTATTTATTAATTAATTCTCTAATTCGTTTATTCCTGCATTCACTCATTCATTTATTTATTAATTTATTGTCTCATTCGTTTATTCATTAATCGATTCACTCATTCGCTTATTTATTAATTGATTCTCTCATTCGTTTATTCATTAATTGATTCACTCATTCGTTTATTTATTCATTAATTCTCTTATTCGTTTATTCCTGCAATCACTCATTCGTTTATTTATTAATTGATTCTCTCATTCGTTTATTAATTAATTAATTCACTCATCCGATTATTTATGAATTGATTTTCGCATCCGTTTATTCATTAATTGATTCACTCACGCGCTTATTTATTAACAAACACATCCTTCGCTCATCTCCGGTGGAAATGCAGCCTAAGATATCATATAAAATAATAATAATGACCACGCAACAATCAATATCATCTGTCACTGTACAAGATGTGGTTTGCTTAAAATGTATTGTATCGCCATAATGCTCCGGAAGTCCGAGTTCCTATACCATAAACTATAGACAACAAATAATCTTTGTATCTATGACAATAGTTGAGGTACGAATCGAATTTTGGTACAATTCCTTTGAATGTTTCCTTTACCTTGCTTTAGGGGTCCTTACGATGACCTCTTTGACTAAATGATAAACATGATGTAAGAAAACTACCAAATCAAAGAAGATATTAAAATATGGCTAGCTAGCCTATCTAGAGATGGAGGATCTTCTGTTGATGCAGAAGAAGAAGAAGAAGAAGTCACTGGACTACTGGCGTGGCCCACTCTTGGTACAAGCATACCAGCTTACTTGGAGGGAAGAACAGGAATACTAGTAGTTTGTAATACTAACTGTAAGGATACAGATAATATTTCACAATAATTTATTTTAAAAATATAAAAAGATGGACAAAGTCACGCGTATCAGATAGTTTATACTAAAAAAAATTACCTTTATTTATCCAATTCTAAGTAAAAGTTTATTTAATAATCAATATTGCACAAACACAAATCACAACACTAGCACACTCACTGACGGCGTGGAGTCAAATGTCATTCAAACTTGGAACTGGGGAGTGTGCGAGAGAGACAGCGAATGGGCGGGGCTTAGGAAGTGTGGTGTCGTTTTTCTTTTTTATTTTTTTTAAACCTCCGTAACGCCTTCGGCCAGGTGTTATGATGTAATATTATTTTTTAAATTGAGAATGGATTTCAATAAAATTTTGTACGCGGTTACTTTGTAACCTGAATTAACATGTAGGCTACTATTTATCCCGAAAAAACTAAAACCTACATACTATAGAGATCCTACGGGATAATAATTAAATATACATACTTATTGTTAGAAACACTTAAATATATTTATTTAGCAATATATAGAAATTTTTTTTTTCAAACATTTCAATTTAACAACAAATCTATTGAAAAGCGTCAGTAGCTCAGTTGGTCAGGCGTTGGACACTTCGACTGATCGACACGATACGGTCGTGAGTTCAAATCCCAGTTATAGGACTACTAACGTGGCCCACTCCTGACACAAGTATTTATCTTAGTAGGAGGGGAGAATAGGAATACTAGTAGTTTTCCTGATTGATTATAAATTTATTATTACTGGAGGACCGCTGAATATGAATGTTTGTTTGTGTCACTTGTTGTCATAGTGTAAAAAATAGAAAGTCGAAATACATTTTGCGTAATATCAATATAAAGTCCTGTATTTTATTTACAGCTTCCACGAGTGATTTCCATCTGTTCGATTTACTTCTCTCCCACCAGTGGAAGAGGTACTTGCCACCTCTATTCCTTATTATTCGCTGATGGAAGCAGTAACGGTTAATCCATCGAGTGAGTAAAGAACGCAAAGTGAACATAGTGATCTACTGCTTTCGCCGATGACCCATACATGTCATCAATGTCACCCTTGGACTCCTCGATTTGTTTTTTCTCATCCTTCGACATTTCATTGGCCTGACATATTTTTATAGCATTTTGTAATGTTAGCTCGTCCGCCCTTAGTAAACGATCTCGTACATTTCCGTCCGTCACACCGCAAACAATTCTATCTCTAATTAAATTATCCTCCAAGTGCTCGAATTCGCAGTGCTGAGATAAGAGTCTTAGTGCAGTAACGTATTCGTCAATGGTCTCTCCTTGTTCTTGATTTCTTGTAAAAAATTTAAAACGAATCATTGTAGTATTTTGCTTCGTACCAAAATGTTCATTGAACTTTTTCACAAGAATTCCGAGATCTTCTCGATTTTCATCCTTAGTAAACTTAAAAGTCGTGTAAATATCATATCCACCTGACCCAATTAAGTTAATTAACAAATTGGCTTGAACATCCGTACTTTCCTTGTGAACACCAGATGCTTTTAAAAATACATTAAATTGCTGTAGCCATTTTCGCCAAGCAGTGGCACGGCACGCAGATCCACCTTCTAAGCACAACTCCGCCGGCGGTCGAGCGTGTTCCATTTTTTTAAACTTGTTTTCAAAACAATAACAACACTGCTAATTACTTAATACACTGTTTAAACCTTAGAATCTTGAATTATAGTAAGTTTTTATCCCACCGCTGTCACCATGTTGTGATTAAAACACAAGTTCGACTATAACTGTCTTTTATTAATTAATCTTTTTTATACCCGCATATCAATAATATAACATTTTATATACCCGCATATCAATAATATAACATCTCCTTTATTCTTTTTTTTTTTTTTTTTTTTTAACTTCTTAATTCAACATAATAGCATTAAACAAAGATAACTTTCAAATATTAATATGTACATGCAATGTTTATTTAAATTTTATTTAATACGTTAAAACAATATTTTAATATATTTTTCAATTAAAACAGATAATTATACAATATAAATTATTAGTATTATTATTTTTTTTTTTTGTATATATTTTATTATAACACTAAACTTTTACTAATTTTTTATGTCTTTCAGTTTAATTCGAGCCTTAACGGCAGCCAGTCTGCGCGGTGGTATTATTTGTGAGCTATTATCATTCTGAGGATTACATTCGCGGTTAGGGGAGGAAGCAGAAGTGGTCGCGGTACTGGTGGCAGGAATAGAAGGAGTCTCTTCGTTTATATTCTCACCATTGTCGCTCTCTGCACTGTCCCAGTCGTCCTCAACATTATCTTTAGGACCTGGGTTAATTTTTATTAAGTGTCGTCTGTTGCGTCGGTAACGCTTGCCAGACATATCTGTTACGAAGTAAGACCTAGGTTGAGGGGCATTACATTCAACCTGAGCCCGCTTACGCTTGCCATTTGTGTCATTTACTAAAATGACGCTTTCTCCTGGTTTCAACTTGGGTAAAACCCGACAGTGCTGATCATAATAATTTTTTGAAATGCTCTGTTTTTGCAATATAGATTGGTAATCCATTAAATTATTTCTTTGAGGTTTCAATCGTTCTTCAGAAATAGGGAGGCGAGTATTTAACTTGCGGCCCATAAGTAGTTCAGCAGGTGAACTTATGTCATCTCGAGGAGTAGCCCTAAAATTTAACAATCCTAAATAAAAATCGGAATTTGAATCAATAGCTTTTACTAACATGTTTTTAATAGTCTGTACACTTCTTTCACTGCGACCATTAGCTTGAGGGTAATTAGGAGAAGTCGTTATATGTTTAAAATCCCATTGTTTACTAAAGTTAGTGAATTCTCTTGATTTATAAGCCGGCCCATTATCTGTTATCAATTCTTTCGGAATTCCATGTCTTGCGAATTGATCTTTCATAACAGCAATAACCGCTTTACTACTCATATTATTAATAACATTTACTTCTATGAAATTAGAGAAGTAATCGACTAGTATTATATAGTATTTATTGCAATACTGAAAGATGTCAGAGCCCACCTTTGACCATGGGAGATTAGGAATCACATGAGGTAGAAGCGGTTCCCTCGGTGGACGCGCTACGCGTTCTGAACAGGTCTTGCAGCGTCGCACCGTGAGCTCGACATCGCGAGACATTCCAGGCCAAAACATTACGTCTCGCGCGTGACGTTTACACCGTTCAATGCCCAAATGGCCGTCGTGCACGCGTTTAGCCATTTCTGTGCGTAAAGATTTAGGTATATAAACCAAATTATCTTTTAATATTATACCATTTATATATTCGAAGCACTCCTTAAAAGACCATAAATGCCTGACCGATTCCTTTACATCATGTTTGTGTATAGGCCATCCATGCTTTATATAATTAATAATAATTTGACATTCCTCATCTTCTGATACACGTTGCATAATCAAATTCATTTTTTCGCTACTAAATCGAACATTATTAATAACAAAACATGATTGTTCTTCGACTTCTTCAGAAATGTTATCTTTCAGTTTTTCTTTTAATGGTGCCCGTGAAAGTGCATCAGCGACGTACATATACTTTCCTGGTTTATATATAACCTTAAAATCATATCCTTGTACCCTAAGCATCATTCGTTGCAATCTAGCGGGCACCGAATCTAATGACTTTTCAAACAATGCTTCTAATGGCTTGTGATCAGTTTCCACAGTAATATCGTCACGACCATAAATATACTGGTGGAAGCGTTCTAGAGCGAACACTATTGCCAGCAACTCTTTCTCTATTTGCGCATATCGTCTTTGGGTATCTGTGAGTATTGAAGAAGCGAATTCTATTGGTCGTCCTGCCTGCAGCAGTACGGCTCCGAGAGCATGTGAACTTGCATCCACAGAAATGAGCACGGGCTCACGAGGCGAGTACAGAGCCAACACCGGAGCAGTACATACTAGCTGTTTCAGTTGTGTAACTGCATTGTTATGAACATCTTCCCAGCACCATTCCACGTCCTTTTTTAGAAGGCCACGCAAAGGAGCTGAAATTTCCGAGTATGAGTCTATGAATTTAGATACATAATTGACCATACCAAGAAATCGCTCTAAGGCAGCTCTATCTTCAGGAACAGGCATATCTGCAATAGCTTTAATTTTATTTTTTTCTATTCCCATACCTGCTGCACTAAAGGTGTGACCAAGATAACTTACCTCCTGCACTCGAAATACACACTTGTCTTTGTTAAATTTGATGCCGATCTCGCGTGCTCTATTAAGTAAATGTTTCAATCGTTCGTCATGCTCTGCCATAGTCGATCCCCAAACAATTATATCATCTACAAATGAATCTACACCATCAAGGTCTTCGAGAAATTGTCTTACCTTTGCATGAAAAACCTCGGACGCGCAATTTATTCCATAAGGTAAACGTAGAAACTGATATCGACCATATGGTGTTCCAAACGTACATAAATCTGCACTATCATTATCAATTTGAATCATCCAATATCCAGACCGAGCATCTAATTTACTGAAATAGCGTGCCCCTTCTAATTTAGTAGCAATTTCGGTGATAGTAGGTAAGGGGTAATGTGCACGGCGTATAACACGGTTAAGAGGTCTTGGATCGAGACATATACGAAGAGTGCCATCCTTTTTAGCCACCACCACTATCGCATTAACCCATGCTGTAGGATGTGACACTTTTCTGATAACTCCCATAGATTCCATACGATTTAATTCCACAAGCAACTTATCACGAACACCAATAGGTATTTTTCTCACCGGGCAGATGGACGGCCGCGCACCCGGCTCGGTTACAATTTTATACTCGCCCGGTAATTTACCTAACCCAACAAAGAGATCACAATAATTATCAATATTTATCGAGAATATTCGTTTAACAATACCTAGCTTTTCACATGCATATTTACCCAAAACGCTTTGACATTCATTATGACATATACAAAAATTAAGTTTATAAATATTATTTTTATAAGCCCAATCAATAAAACACGACCCAATAATAGGTATCATACTACCACAAAAAGACTGGGCCTTAACGTTATTATTATTTATGAATGATTTTTGTAAGCCTAGTTGTCTAAATGTTTTTAAAGAAATAACGTTAAGATCCGAACCTGTATCTAATTTAAATCTCTCACACTTATGGCTATTATATAATTGTAAAGTTTCATACCATTTATTGCTGTCCTTACAATGCATTTCGCCAGACCAATACAATTTTAGTTTTGTAGTGTTTGTGTTATTTCTTTCATAAATAAAACCCTTGTATTTATTCCAGAAGTAGTTGGGATCTCTTATTAAATCTGAAGTTACTATTAATATAAATGTATAATTTTTTTTCGAAATAATCGTTACTAAAAATCAACTTAATTTTTTAATGTAAATTAGACTGCAATACAGACAGTTTAGATAGATATTGGATTCCTTTGATCAACTGCCAATGCGTTTATCATATCTCTTTGAATCTCATTCACACGCAAAGCCAAAGGACCTTAGAAGAATAATATTTAAAAAATATATATGTATTGTATATAAAAAACAATGAGTATATCTGATGTATCGGCACATAAATCTTTATCTGCAATAACTAACAAAAACTTCAAAGGTCAATGAAGCACATAACGTTTAATTGTTTCATCTGAAGAATAAAGAATTCCACGGGTCAGCTGACCTCCAGGCCCCGGATCTCGTGGTACTTCCTTACTGTATATTATTGTTTGGGAATTATACACTAGATAGCGTTATATTTTTTGTAATTATTAACACCCCCGCTCCCTATGTCATCAAAAGGAAGCAAAGTCCTAATACCCTCTCCATGCTTACGTAAACAAAAAATTGATGTATGTATTTTTTTCACAACTTATTTTGTGTAGGGATTAAGTTTATTTATTTTTCTTCTTTTAAAATCTCTGAAATAGCTGGACAGATTATAACGAGACTCACTGGTAGATAGCTGAAAATATAAGGAATAAATTAGGCTACTATTATTTAAAAAAAATGTACGCGAAAACAAAATAAACATCTTAATCTTCTCTAAACAAGAACTTATATTTTAATTTCATATATTTATTGACCACATCAAAAGCATTGAGTTCATTTAAAAGTGTTGTAAACTTTCATCCAGGATTCTCCAGGTCATGATCGGCGTCCTGATACTATAGAAAAGACTAACTTTATAACATGGTCAATATCTATAAATAGGTATGGTAAGAGTTATATAGACGAAAGTTAAACTTAATCTAAATACATAAATTTCCATCTCCATAGTTTATTAAATACGAATTAACAACAAACCAAAGACAAACAATTTTCAATGTAACCATTAATAAGTACTTTCAAAACTCACTCAACTCGCACCAGAATAAATTAAAACACAAACGTAATTTCAAATTCTAAACTTATTCAACTTTGCGTATACCGTACACCGTATACGGTACGTGAGAACTTCAGAACACGTCTTTGATATTAAATACAAGTTAAATAAAGATGATTCAACAAAGTACGAGTATTGTCGTCTCACCTGAATCTTATTTAAAAATCAATAAACACAGCTAGGTGTTACTAATACATGTTTTATTAATATATATATAGACAGAAAACGATGTAGATTATTTTTTTGTATGTAAAAAATACAAAGGTGCAGTTATTCTAAGTAGGATAGGATCGTAAATACTGATATTCTTAAAAATAACAGTGTTTGTGTACATTACAAATGTATCAAATTATACATACAAACACACATAAATATGTATGTACATGTACTTCACCACGACTTCTTGCCATTAAAAGATGTCAAAGTAATGCTGGCAAACGCTCACCACTATACCGCATGATGAACGCATATGATAAAAGTTTTTTTCTGCTGATCTATTCGCCTTAAAGACAAACAAGTTCAAAAGCAAAACCATAGAATTATTAAACAGCTGATTTATATATGTATATATTTATTCTTATATGTATTTATTTATTCATATATGTGTGAATTTGCTTATAAGTGTATGTATTTATCTATGTATATATATATATAAACATATTTATGCATGATTATCCTTAATAGTACTTAATTTTGTTTGCCCTGTTGTATTGTTTAATTTAAAATTTAAGTTTAATATTGTTTAATTTATCTGTGGATAACGATGTGAATTGTACATATACCAAATTACTTGCATACTGTAAACTTATATGTCAAAATGTTTGTACAATTGTTTGTTTTCCCAAATAAATAAAATAAAATAAAAAAAAAATAAAATTACGTTTCCTACATGTTATAATTATATTTATCTAAAACTTGATGTTTTCGCGGCTTTAAGATTAAGAGACTGCAGCCGTCATTTTTTATATTAATTTTAACTGTATAAAGTTTTGAATATCTTATCTTAAATATAATTTGTTTTTCTAAATTTCTGTGAAAATATGTTTTGACGGGCTCACAGACCTCGAGCACTGTGTCGACTTGCTGTGAATCAGCTGTAAGCGAAATCAAGGATAATATAGCACAGAAATTAGCGAAAGAACGGTTCCTAGACCATAGTCGGATATTTTCACCCATTAATCGGCTAGTGGGCCAAAGTCCCAGTCAGAAAATCTCTTTTATTACTATACTAATAACGTAATTACTATATCACGTGTCTTCTTACAGATATCAGAAAAAATGTCCAAGGCACGCATTAAGCATAATTATGATGACATATGGTTTTAACCCTGGCCCTAAAATAATATAATTATTATAAATAAATAGGCTTTTTCATTTCATATTATTAAAGTAACAATAACGCTGTAAAATAATTTTGAAAAGAAAATAAGCAAGAAAAAGAAACAGAGAGGGAGAATATTAAGGAATAACGAAAAAATGGAGAGTAGAAAAAAGAAAAAACGTAAGAGATTGAAAGAGAAGAAATTTAAAACTATAATAAAGTAATTTTGTTTTAATTATTTGCCACTCTGTACTCGAGCTTTTTTTGATAAAGTACATTTAAATTTAATTAAAAAGTATAAAATTTTGAAATGATTGTTATTAGTGTTGTGGTAGGGGTAAAAAATAAGAATTAATTCAATTATTTAAGATATAGGATAGTTATAGTGCAATGTTGTGAATTCCATTACTTGATAACAGATGGCGTTGTAAGTTATCTTATTGACCACTAAACGTTTTTAACTCATTTGAGTAAACACCCACTAGATGGCGCATTGTTAAGACTAAATTATTATAAGGTTTACAGTATGGACGAAAATAAAACAACAAGTAAAACAGATAATATATTATTCCACTTAAATCTATTTAAAACAATACAATCAAACCTTCATTTGAAATATGTTAACAAATTAAAATATCGCTCTTAAAACTTTTCTATATTATTCAAATCACGTGACACAATGCTTTTATTTGATACCATTCGAGAGATAGGATAAAGTTCCATAAGTTGATAACAGATGGCATTGTAAGTTAACGCATTACGTACATATTTGTTTGATATAGTTTACATAAACACAAAATAGATGGCGCTGTTTTAAGGTTTAATCGAATTTAATTTTACATAGTAATTTCTAATTGATAATTGTTATTAGTTCATTTAAATTCACAATTTGACGTGATAGGTGGCGCTGCCAACCAAGTTTTGAGATTTGACTTATGCAGTTACTTTTTGTCAGTGTAGCGAAAAGGTGTTGCTGATAGTATTTTGGTATAATTACAATATTTCATCGTTAATCTGTATTTGCACTATATCATTATTGTTCACTAATCCGCCATCTTGTAACATCAGTTGCACGTTTATATTTGACAGATTCTGTAACAATAGTTAATAAAAAAATGAAACGAAAGTGTCTAATGAAATGGCATAAATAAAAGTTTAATAAACTACCAAGATGGCGCTACAATAGTTAATATACATTTCACATATTATTATTGCTAAAATGTATTGTAGTTAATATATTTTATTATTATTTCGAAGGAACTGTTTTTTTTTCGGAATAAAAAAGATGACGCCATCTATTTTCGAGTAGAAAGACTAAAACATAG
>JAOPUB010034651.1:0-10702 GCA_027564055.1 Neptis clinioides
ACATTTATGAGCATTAAATTAAGTAGATGTATACTTAAGTATATTTAGGACTTCTATAAACAAACAAACAGACTCATTTATCTTAATAATTTTAAATAGTAACTACTTTAGAGAAAAACAACATAAATAAGGGTGAGTGTAGGGGATGAAAGTTTATATTGAAAAGGTTTATTGACTACAAAATTAATGTTTTAAACATATAAAATAAATATGTTGTTGTCTATACATAAACAATAATAAAAAAATTTCAAAAATCAGTCAAATTAATTTAGAAAACTTTAGGACTATTTACACGTCTTAATACTTAACTAAATTAAAAAGTATCATAATTAATTCAAAATTTATTCAATAGATGGCGTTACCTGTATGTTATAAAGAACTTAGTAAACCACTATGACTGTCTAAAATTAAAAATACCCTCAATACTTTGAAGAAATATAATCTCCGTTTCAAAATTGTTTAAGAAGTCATTTTTAGTTAATATTATTTAAATTAGTGTAGGTCTCACTTTTTAGAAACAAGTAACCCTATTACTGTGTCACAAAACCCAGGACCATATTATTAAAATACTAGTTAATCCCTCCAGGTTCAAACAGGCGTCATTTGCCAGATATACTTAGAATAAACAAAAAAAATTATTCTACAGGAACTAACATATAGGTTAATTAAGGTTATAAACTATATGTGTGCTAAATTTTATTGAAATCGATTCAACCGATTTTGTGTGATAGACTAACAAACATCTAATGTACTAATGTCAAGTACATTTTTAAACAAAAAAAAATATTCTACAGGAATTATGACTTTTATCCGAGATAAAAAGTATCCCATGTGTTAATTAAGGTTATAAACTATCTGTGTGCCAAATTTAATTGAAATTAATTCAGCCGATTTTGTGTGATTAACAAACATTAAAACTTCCAAAAATCCATCCAAAAGTTCTGCAATACAAAGCAAATTTCTCCAAAAACGAAGGTAGTCAGACAAAATTTAGATCAAGTTATTTGAAGGTAGTAAATAACACATTTGTATGTATGTATTCAACATTCAATTCCCCATACAACATAACCAGACTATTTCAATAAACAATACGACTTTATAATGAAAACTGTTTTCGTTGTTTCTCAATTCGTCAGTAATTTCGGTGAATAGACCAAAAACGAAAAGACCGTAATGTATTCAAGCAATTGATGTAGCTGTGAATTGATTTTGTGGAACACCAGCTTGAAATGAAATTCTGTTTATTTATTGTGTAGTCATCAATAACAGAATTTAAACCAGACCATTTGTGGTTTTACGTCAACGTGCGTTTTCTGACAATGTCTCCCTTTGATGGTTATTTAATAAAATAATTTAATAATAAATTAAAATAGATAAAATGATCTATGAAGCTATGGAAAGGGGGAGGGAATGATGGTGTTCAGGTCAACCCGAAAACTATGGCGTCTGGACGTGATTGTCCAAGGTAAGCTCAATATTTCGTCTGCTAATCAATATGTTGATCAATTTTTGTAAATAATTCCCTTTTGGGATAAAAGGGATATATATAAAACGGGACCAGTAGAGCCTATCTATGTGCGAAATTTCATGAATATCTAAAGATTCAAATTATATAATTAAATATGAATTATCAAGACGGTTATATAAGTATCGAAACTTATGGAACTAAATATAAATTATCAAAATATATATCTTATCTTAGTTAATAGTTAACTAAGGTTAGTTAAACATAAACTCGATCAGTGCTGACCTGAAACTGAATCCCGATTTTCCATCATCACGCCATACCCTGAGAATCACTTCCAATTTTTTTTTTTAATTCTAGTATTTCGTACAAGATTTTAACAGGGGCAAAACAAAAATTAGAGTATCTCATGTGTTGCTAACGTCATGAGTAAAACTTGAGGTACTCTTCAGCAAAACTTGAGATACTCTTCAGCAAAACTTGAGATACTCTTCAGCAAAACTTGTGATACACTTGAGCAAAATATGAGATACTCTTATGTGTTTCTGATTCTCTTGGATCTCAAGTTCCTGGTACTGCTCAGCTATAATCACAACTTATTCATATTATAATTGAGCAACTCTCTCAGTATGTCTGTCCATCCATTGAACCGATTTGAAAGAAATTTGGTACAGCTAAAAATTAGATTGTCGAGCTGTGTGACCGTTTATGTCATTAGGAATTAGTCATATACTTATTATATAAAGCAGAAGCTGACTGGCTGACATATCAAAGCAAAGTCTAAACTATGAGGGTTAGAAACTTAAATTTTTGCAAAATATTTTTCGAAAATTTTACCCTAAGAGGGTAAATCAGACGTTGGAAAGTTGAAACTTTGCCGTTTTGGAAGTTATTTGAATTAAATTCCGTATGAAAGCTCTTCATTTTTTTATATGAAGATTGTTGTCCTCCTCCAAGTAAGCTGGAATGCGTGTGTTAGAGTGGGCCAATGTAGTGTTTATATGATATATTATGCATATAAATGATCATCTGTGATCTGATCTGATTTTAACATTAGTTCAAGGTTTAAACGAATAATTTATTCCCATTAATATCTCGACAAATAGGCCATGTACTCACTAATAATCACGCTTAAACAGCTGAACCGATTTTGATGAAACTAGATAGATTAGCACTTCGGGGGAGGACATGGCTATGTTTTATTCTGATATAGTGTCGCAAAATTAAGTAATTAATAAATAATATACTGTTATAGTGCGATAAAAGTAATGTAGTGTTGCCATGTTTTGCAATTAATAAGACATGGCCATTTTGTTCATACAACCCTTTGACGACCCACTGCTCAGCCGGGTCTTCTCCATAGAATGGGGAAGGAGTAAGGCCATAGACCACCACGCTGGCCCAGTGCAGGTTGTCAGACTTCACACACCTATGAGAACACTTTAGTGAACCCTCAGAAGGTTAAAGCACATTTTGTATTTAAGTTTTCGATTACGTGTAGAAACTGCAAAAACAAAGAGACATCAGACACATGGAGTGCCTCAGATCATTTCGCTTGTTATTCTAATGTTTTTATTTATTCTTATTGTGTGTAATAGTATATGTTTTGTTATATTGTGTGCCAAAAATGTCAGTCAGAAAAACAATATTTTTTACTAACGATAAGTAGGCACTCTTTAACAGACTCCTATTGTGCCTTGTGTAGGTCAGATGTTTCCATTTCCATTCCAACTAAATTTAAATTGTGTACCAATGAAGTCGCAAAAATAATAAAAAATATTAATGTTACAAGAAATGTATAAAATTCAATACGTTTCTTGCGACAAAAAACCGCATGTCAATCACGGGTGATCCGTCGGTGACTTATATCATACTAATAATATAATTTTTTAAATAATGAATACTAAAAATTGTCGTCCTTGCTTAATTATATAAAGAGTAGTTCTAAAATAAACCTAACACTATTGAAGAAAAGATCTAGGAAAATATTAAACCGTTATTCATCTAGGAGCTGAAAAATAATCACTAATGTCTTACTGGTGACCAACATGTATTAAAGACTCACTATCTGGTAAATCTCTAATGTTTACGCAAAAAATGTGTAAAACAGAAATTGTTGTCATAAAATAATTTAAGAGGCTATAACTCATGTTTATACAGACATGTGACATTATTGAAAGACTTAGAATGTTAAAACATGTTTGCAGCAAAAGGTATATTATAAACACTTTAAAAATGCAGAAAAGTTGACTCGTATTTCAACATTCTATGTTATCATTTTTAGCATAATAGATATATTATTTTTAAACAAAATATATAACGACTTTAATGATAAAATACTTGCGGTAACATATATCCAAATCAACATTTCACAACTCTTAAAATTAAATTTTGTAAACCTAGCAACTAAACATTATAATGTAGTCGTGCCTTTACCGTGGTCCGTGTTAAGATAATGGGCACCTTATATTCTGCGAACGCCTTATTTGTCCCTATATTATTGTGTAGTTATTATTATACGTGCAATGTCGTTTGATTTAAAATTCTGTTAGGTTAAATATACACATCATAGTTAAACATTACGATTTTATATAATAAATGCCTTACAGACAGGAGACTCTAACTTCAATTTTTACCGTTGATCAGATTTGCAGGACATCGTATTCGTTTTTTTATTGTTGACCTGGTAAATTAAGTTTCTAATCGGCAATGTATCAACTGTATGGTTTAATCTGAGTGCATGTAAACATTTTCACACAAAATTATATTTTTCCTCAAAGTCTCATCGACTCGACTTAATTAAATCTAAAAATAGCACAGTGGGAACGTAGCTTTAGTTATGTCATTTAAAATTAAAATTATCATTGTAGAAAAACACCATACATCTCAATTAGAGAAATTTTACTTTTCATGTATATTAGTTACAAATTGTACCGTTAGTTGTTGCATAAAAGTATATATCTATTTCATAAGAGATTGTTCAAGAACTTGTGAACAAAGTAAGACAACAATGTATTCTTTGAACTCGTATTATAATAAAAAAGTCCATTTTTACTTAAGCACAGTGTGTGTTGTATAAAATATAAAAAATAATGGCATGTTAATATTTACTCAAACGCCGAGGCTATTGACCTACTTAAATTAACATTTGGTTAACACACAGACAACATTTGTGTAAGAGCAAGAGTGCATTGCGGGTCGGCTCACAAGGTGTTCTAATTTATAAAACTCGTTCGATGTATAGTATTATAATCTGGGAAACATCTAACAAGTGTGAAGAGCTCTCGTTGCAATTAACTGTCATCGCCAGTCTCACGAACGCCGCGGTTCTATATAATATTACGTAAGACGACGTGCAGCCAATGACCTACTTAGAAGACTACTGAGCCAACGACAATAAAAATGTATCAAAGTATTCATTGCCATACACTTACTATGGCTTCCCTGGAAAGCGTTTCCGAACTATTCTTTTCTGTTTATAATTTTGTTAGGTTGTAGTAATATCTCTACACATTTTTATTACGTCATCGCTTGCAGAATAACTACAGCAAATTATTTCACTGTATCAATGGTGATACGGCTGTATGATAGCTGATCGAAGTGTTTTGTAGAGCAGAGCAGTATATTTGTAGACCATAAAACGTAAATTTCTTATTCCTCTTTATTCATAAAAAACATAAATAGAGTACCTAACCAATTTTATAACAAGGACCGCTTATCTCAAAAAAGATCAGATGAACGTTTAATAAGATTAGCTTACCGATAAATTTTCTTATCGAATATCAATTCAACGACTAAATAATATAATTTTACATCTGCTGATTAGTAAAACGTGAAGAAATGCTTAATTTATTAATTGACCATTCACTTTATTGTACTATAGCACGTAATATTTGATAACAGAGTGACGTGGTGTTAAATGTTAATGATAATATCTATTTAAAAGATATATGTAGTTTTCTGTAGAATATTATCGGCTGTATCAATATAGTAATTGTTAAATATCGTGTCGTACGATCGTGTGAAAATTTCTTGTACAAACTGACTTCTAGCTCTCTTCATATGACGAATTTACATTGGATCTTTTGTTAGTGCTCATCTTCATTATTACATAAGGAATACCACGTTTAAATAAATACGGAATAAAATCAACATGCATTAATACCTTATAAGATAATACAATTAAAGATTTTTATTAAATAGTTAATTATGATGCTGTCAGCACTGATTTGGGTGAACGTTGGTACCATTACTACATTCTAATTGCTGCTAAATATCAGGTGATCATCGGGCCGCCAACACAAAGTAACCAAATAAATACTCTGCCATGACAGAAATCATGATTATTAAATCATAAGTATTCTAGCAGTAACGCTGAATGTCTTAGTCTAAAGTATAACGACCAGGAGGAATATTATAGTAGTAGCCAGGACGTCATACTGCTGGTCTGTGTATAGGCCATAATTTCTCTCTTTTATTAATAAAATAACTACATATACTTAAACAATACTTGACGAAGCAAAGGTCTAATTAAGTTTTGATGGTTGATATTAGTGGAATTTTTTTATTTAAAATTATTCATAATGTTTTTGTCAGAAATTACTAAAAAAACTAAATATAAAGCGGCAGATTTTACTTATTTGACTTGATAGTAGAAATTTTAGAATATTAGATATAATAATTATCCTACCACACGTAAGTGTTCACAAAATATATGTTTCTTTGAAAATTTTATCATCTGTTCTCTTTATCAATCTTATCGTAAGGTTGACGTTCCCAGACCGACAGAACGATCAACAAGAATATCTCAAGCATAATTTAATTCAAGAATTCTCAAACAAATTAGTAGGTCAGTGCAAAACTAATATTATATGAAGAATTTAATATGATACAGTGTCCTCTAGCCCATGTTTTTACAAGGATCTCTTCATTATTCTAAAGAGAACATTAATTACATATAGGCATGGAGACACTAGTCTGTATCTTTCCTATTTTTTAAGTCTTCTTAACGATTTCCGATTGATACATTTCATATAAATGTTTATTGACTTAGTATTTTAAAATATATTTTGATTATTATATAGGTCATTGGCATCATCGCCCAACAATAAATAATCAATCATCGTTACTGCTAGACATCTAAGAGTGCAATGGGTCCTTCGTAGGTTTCACCTTAAATACTTCCGAGGATAATGTTACTTTTATAATGTATTAATAAATATAAGGTATTTTTAATAACATACATTTAATAAATAAGGAACATGTTAGCCTACGAAGTCGGTAGTCATTTCATTTTATTTTATCTTTATATATACTATATTTCAGTGAAAACAATGAGGTAATTGGATTGCCAGTCGTAATTTAATAGAGTATGTAGGCTTAGTTAAGCTTTCGAGGCAAATAAATTGTTCAGATTTTTAAAATTAAATACCAAAACCATCTATCACTTCATTAAACAATCAATTACACGGTACTAATAATAAAACATTTTTTATTTCTATTATTGTGTGTTTATTCTCATCGGGATAATATTTTGATTATGTTATGGTACTTCTGCCGCGATTTGATACGGCGAGAAGGGTGACCCTCGAGGTAAATACAATATATGTTAATATGGTTTGTCCAGTTTACGTACTGTTTATAATTGTCTTACGTTTACATCGAGATTCTTGTAGCCTGGGAAACAATGGTCAACGTCATATATGAGCAAACTTCACAATAACATAGGTAAAACCCTGTCTACCTAGTTATATAAGCCTTTGTGAAGAGATTAAAAAGAAATTATTGTATAAGTTTTATTTAACACCACATTTAACAACAGACTATAAACTTTTGGAAGGAAATTTATTTTAGACCCAAGAAAAATCTTTATTTCAAAATAATAGTCAAAAACAAACACACACATCAATTACTATAGTTATGCGTACGAGTAATTATTCCTTATATTTCGCTTTGAAACTTTTACTTATCGGTTTGCCCAACAATATTACTGAAAGTAGATTATATTATTTTTCGACTTCGCGGTTTTTGCGTGACCCACATCTCATTTGATAAGCGGTTATACTTTTCAAATCTTTCAATGGCGTCTCCATCCACGGAATGGCCGTATATCAAACATAGACGGAATGGCTGTATATCAAACATAAAATATACTGAATATGATACTTAATATTTAAGCTTGCCTACAACATTTAAAATGTATTTTTTTCTTTTCAGATATTATATGTATAAAAGAGAGTCGGCTTATACAAATTGACACATCACGGAGCTATAAGGTGTGTATTTAATACCTATACCTCTACAATAATAATCTATACTAATATTATAAAGCAAAAGAATTTGTTTGTATGTTTCTTTGAACGCGCTAATCTACTTGTTTGAATTGGAAAATTATTTTTGTGTTGGGTAGTCCATTTATCGAGGAAGGCTTTGGGCTATATAACATCAAACTGCGACCCATGGGAGTGGAGCAACATGCGAATAAAGCCGCGCGTTCAGCTAGTCAGCTATAATATATATATATATATTAATAACGAAGCAAGATGTTAGTATACTACTAATACTTATATTTCTTGTACCTCGGCTTTATTAAATTTAACTAAATCTAAATCAAAATTTACCAATTCGTCTAAAATTTAATAATCGCTGTTATTAAATTTTTGCAAATAGAAATTCTTATTCACTAGGATCTAGGAAATCAATAAGTCATCCTCACTTTATTTCTAATGTACTGATTTTTAAAAATCATTCTCTGATAGGAAGGTACACTATTCCCGCGTGATATAGGTGGTGCTGTGTTGTCATACTTTGAATTTTTTACTTCTTTACATAAGTCATCGCTATTTGATTCCTACTGCACTAATATAAAAAATCTTTCTCTGCTAAGAAGCTACACTATTCCCGCGTGATATAGATGGTGCATTACTGCCACATTTTGAAATCAATAAGTCATCGCCATTTTGTTTCTACCGCACCGATTTAAAAATTCTTTCAATGATAAGAAACTACGCTCATACTGACTGACAGTGTAAGCATATGACTTTTTACATACCTCAAGAGAAACGAGGACGGGTCGGCTAGTATAGCTCTCGCCACGTAAGTATAAGTATGACCTTGATTGCGCATAAGTCATAATTAGGGCCGTTTTAGAGGGAGTGCGCGGGGGGCCACAGCAGTGCGGTACACGCGACAACGCTGACCCAGTGCGGGTTGATAGACTTCACACACCTTTGAGAACATTAGAGAACTCTCGGGAATATAGGTTTCCTCACGATGTTTATCCTTCACCATTATAGCAAGTGATATTTAATTTCTTAAAACACACATAACTCTTTTTTATACCGGAGTGAGTTTATTCACACAATTGTAAAATGTCACGAACTAAAATGATAAACCAAAGAGTCAAATAAACGATGCAGAATACAGAAAAGACACGATTACCACGACAGAAGTTCCAGCCACCATTTGATACGGCTAGAATACTTAACCTCAAAACTGTAAAGTTAACATGAGTTAACTTTAAAAAAGATACAATTTATTTACAGAGTTCCATTATTGATTACGAGTAAAGTTATACAATTCAGAATAAAAACTGAAAACCTCATAAAAGTTAGAGCTATATGCCCGAGTAAGGCTTCAAGTCTTAACCACTGGGCTATCACTGCTTTTTACAAGTTTAGTTGAAATCAATTAAAATGAAATAATGCGGCGTATACAGAAATAAAGGACTTATCCAGTATACTAATCCATAATTAAATAAATAATATATAACTGCCAAAAAATGACATATAGCAATAAGCTTGTACTTGAATGGGCAGAAGTCACTATTAGGGCGTTAGTGAAATTAGCGTGTCACGTGTGATTACTTCTTACGCGATGTTTCAATTTCCGCGCGTCTGCTAATTATCAAAATAATAAATTCCGGGATTGTAATTAGAAAATACAAATAAAGGCACGCAGCACGCGCACAATGCGCAACTTTCCGCCACTCTACAATGCATCTCGATTATTTCTTGGCCGTATTGATAAAATTGAATATTACCTAAGTCTCTCAAATTCTAATTGACCGATTGAATCGTATAATACGTAGATCTACCAATATTATTAATTTATAATCGTGAGGTAAAATCGGTACATTTTAGGCAACACTGCTCTCCAGTGACATTACTTAATTAGTCATCTGTGCAGTGAGAAAAAACTGATTACAGATATGTTGAGTACAGAAATGTAAAATGATGATTTAGTTTAGGATAAAGCAAGATATTATGATATTTTATAAAATAAAGTATCGAAGTTTATTGAAAAGTCATTAGTACAGCTGTTTGTGTATCGAAATGAATATGAAGTGATTGAAATAGGTATATATTTCGCATGTACAACAGCTGTCAGCAGTCACCAGTCAGTGCCCCTGAGCTAGTAGGTACTAATACCCTTGTGCACAGGTACCTCGATGTTATCTCATCCCGCCTGTCGAGTGTCGGCGCCGTCTAATTTTTTCTTATAGATCCTTATTTATTTTCAGAAAACAAGAATATGGCACTACTACTGCAATATATTGATGATATACACATATTATTCGACAAATATGGAGGTATGTAAAATTGATTCATTTTATATTTTAAGAGTTTAAAAAATTATATCTTAAAATTGTGACAGATGAATTGTTTAAGTAGAATAACAATATTTTGGAAAATTTATTTTCAGATCCTCGGACAAATCCATGGTTCCTGATGAGTTCCCCATTTCCTACGTTATTAATATGTCTAGGTTATGTTTATCTAGTCAAGGTAAGTGTTTAGAAAATACATGAACTGTATAATGTCACATAAATTTTAATGCATTTCTTTTATGCTTATTTCAGGTTTTAGGCCCCCGTTTTATGGAAAATAGAAAACCATATGAATTAAAAAATGTATTAATAATTTATAACTTCTTACAAGTAATATTTAGTACATGGCTGTTTTATGAGGTAAGTTTTTAACCACAATCTAGTTAAAAATTTCAAATAACACAGACATGTGAGCCCGTAGCCCAGTAAATGTATTAGATAGAATATAGCTAACACTGTATTGAGACACTATCACTGTATGCACTGTAGTGGGATACGGATGGAATGAATAGAAGTTAGACACCCATGTAAAAATGTAATAAATTAAAAAATAAAATAACCGCATCGGTCCAACCGTCTTCTAGTTTTCCATTTAACAACAAATTTTGCAATTCATTTTTATTTTAGAG
>JAOPUB010034670.1:0-10701 GCA_027564055.1 Neptis clinioides
AGATCTTTGCCATGTTTATGTGTTTCGAGCTATAGTCAAATTAAGAAGCGATCGGATAGTGAGGCGTTAAGCCACTTAAAGGTGCCATGAGTGTGATGCCGGCTACTCGGCATTTAAGCTTCAGCGGCAATTATTCACAGAGAAGATAGAGGACATAACTGTGCTGGCTACAAATTTGGTAAACGTTCATTAGTAAGTGGAGATATAGAGCTGCCATCAATTTTTGTAAAGTGGCAGTCTTTCTAAAGAAAAATGCGGAAAGAAAGATAGGAATACTTTATAATAAAGTAGAATAGTTCATTGTCAATCTACCGGACACAGACGTGATAGCTATAATTGCTGAGATTGTGGCTCTTCTAAACAGTAGATTGTATGATCATTATGCAATTTCAAAAGGCATGTGCGTGGCTGTGGTCGATTAAAAAAGCCCTGTTTTAGTATTAGTCAACATGGCGACGCACATTATAGTATCTACTTAAGATTAATCTCTTCAATCAAATTATTTAAATTAATTTCTGCTCTAAATGATAGTTTTCTGTCTTCCCCAGTTTTGTAATAATTTATTTTAGATATTTTTACGTAAAAAGTCTAGCTAAAATAACCTATTTTCAGCCAGAGTTTGAAGAAACTTATCATATTGAAACCTTCATAAAATTTTTAGCACTATTTTACGTTACTCTTCCTTCAAAGCTTGATGCACTAAAAATATATAGTTATACGATAAAATTCACACAAAGGTGGATCTTATTCACAATGGAGATCCATTGAACCAGGACTCTGCGATTCCTTTCATCTCATACAGCGTTATCGGAGGAATAAAAGTTAATATTGACCGGTTAACGGGTAATGCTGGGCATTATGATAACAGGTAATGGCTATTGAATGTCTAAATCGTAAAGATTGCAAAGGTAACTGTTTAAAATATTAACTTAACATCTTATCCAAAAACCCTTCTTCAGTGTAATATTGAGTCACATCATAGCATGTGGAATAAGCATCTTTGTATTCCAGTAATTTTTATGTAGACAACAATCGTGTTTTACACGATATAACGTCATTTTGTGTTTCATAACTTTAGTGTGTGTGTGTGTGGTTCCTTGACTTTTTTAAGCTTGATAGAATTTGTAAAGCTTGAAAACAATAAGAGTGTTACTTTAATTTACATTTAAGTAGGAAGATTAGATCTACAGAGTCCATCAATGGCCCTCTGATGAGCCGGGTTTCCTTCATTATGAGGAGGAGTTTTAGGCCATAGTCTCCTACGCTGGCCAAGTGGGAGATATCAGTCTTCATACACCTTTAAGAACTTACGGGAACTGTTATAAGAGCAGGTTTATATTATTGAAAGTGATGTTTAATTTCTTAATTCTACACATAGCTCAGTACAGTTGTCTGAATATATTCAGGATCGAATTTGGTCCTTTCGAGGAAGAATAAAAGTATTAAAAAAAAAACAACCTATCACTGGTAGTTAAAATAAAAGGTGTCAGGAAAAAAGAGTTTAAATAATTGATTGTGAAATAAAACTGAAAGTTAATTGTTTGATTATAATAAATTTCAGCAAAACTGCATTGCCAAGTGAAACTTAAATTTCTTGTAGAAATATGAAGGAAATAGAAATTACAGTCATTTGTATTTTAAATGAAACTTACAACGTGTATACAATCATGGAGGAAAATGCATAAATACTAATGTTTAAAATCCTTTTTAAACTTCTCTAGACTTAAACATTTTAAGTGAAGTTGAAGGTAAAGCTGCAGCAATATAATTGTGAAATTCGTATCCTATTTCGTTCAGTAATTTTTGGAAATAAATTATCTTTATGAAAATCAGATGAGGCTTCTATTGGTGTTATTAAGTTTTCTTAAATGATAGCCTATCTTCACAACTTCATTTTCGTGGTGTTCCGCTCCTATGAGTCACAGCATTATATTATATAACGTATAGCCTTCCTGGATAAATGGCCTATTCAACACAAAAATAATTTTTATATTCGATCTAGTAGTTCTTGAGATTAGCGCATTCAAACAAACAAACTCTTAAGCTTTATAATATTAGTATAGATTTACTATGATATATTTCTATGATACAGATATCAATGAATTAAATTTTGATACATATATACTAGTCGTCCCACCCTGCGTCACCTGAGAACAATTTATTACTTACAATACATAGATAGACATTTAAATATTGTCAATATGCTATTTCAATATTTAGGTACTTACGACAGCACGTTTATTTTACTATAATAATAATCCCCCAGGAACTCTGAGTTTTTCCGGAATAAAAAGTATATTATGAATGAATCCAAGTTATAAAGTATCTGTATGCCAAATTTCATAGAAATCTGTTTAGCCATTTTAGTGTAATTGAGTAACAAAAACATCTACTAATAATTCATCAAATAATTAAAACGAAAGAAAATTACAAGTCACAATAAGTCGTGCATGAGCCAAGAAAATGTTGGTATTTAGTTATTTCAGGGTAAATAAACTTTCTTTTTGACAACATGCAACATTATTAAAACCGTAACATTTTTAGGGAAATTTGGAATGTTGGAAACTTTAAATGAGTTCATAAAGTAACACGAACATGTCAAATAATATGATTGGTAAATAACCTAAAATGATTTACTCGATTGTATAAAAAATAGTCATGGGTATACTTCTGACTTCTTCTATTATCAATTCTACGACTTCTTCTTAATTTTCTTAGTTTAGTTTAGTTCTTTGCACAGCTCCAGAAACAATTATGATGCGGATTCTTCTATGTAAGTGCAGATGAGATTGTTTCATAAGTTTCACTGTGAAAATGTGTGTCTGTCTGTGACATCGTAGCTCCCGATAGACAGAACCGATTTTCATGAGATTTTTTGGCAACAGATGAAATGATGATGCCACTGTTTTGTAAGTTTCATAGTGAAATAGTGAGTCTGTTTGTGACATCGTAGCTACCTAAAGGTGGAACATATTTTGATGCGAATTAAGGATGAAAATTAGGAAAGAATTAACGTAAACAACAAATGAACGAAGGAAATGTACTTTTGATCTTTATTCGCAGATATTGTCATGTTTTAAATTTATCATATTCACTAAAAAGCAAGAAATAAAATATTTTTAACAAAAAATTGAACGAATTTCCAAAATGCACTAAAAGTAAAAAAAGAAAAATACCATCATTTAAAAGTTAGTGTCAGCAATAGATGTAGAAAATTAAAAATGTTCAAGTCAGCACGTCACTCTCGTCGTGGATTGAACAATCTGCACTGTAATATTTCGTTTCACATTTCATGAATGAATACAAATCAGTATGCTGTCTCACTATACGTGTCCTCCCGCCCCTGGCCAGCCCAATGGCTGGCTCCGACTTTTAAATTTTAGTGTTTTTACCTTTTAGTGTATATTCTAGAGTTGGAAAATCGGTTCAATTTTTTAATAAAAATATTTTATTGATATGTCGCTTTGTACGTAGCGACAATAGACACATTCTAATTCTAATTCTCATATTTGTTAACTTTCAGAGATCTCGGAAAATTTATTAGAGAAAAGGTGAAAGAGGCATTTGAGACCAACAAACAAAATTTAGACTCCGAGTACTGTAACAGACAGTATCTAGTTCTCAACAAAATAGCAGACAACCACTACCTGAACAAATATAAACGAACACAACAAAGCACTGCAACAGGACTAAGCACAGAGGAGTGTAACCTTATTCTGTCTAGCGAAGTGCTGGAACACTTGAAAGAAGAGAACAAGGGCTTCTTTAAGAAAATCTTTAGTAAAGACTAACAATGAATAGATTCAAACTTCTTCAATCAATACGGTATGCCCATACAAAGCAATACAAAGACCATACACCGGTCATGTTGGATGAAGTCATTAAACATCTCAAACCTAATGATGATGAGCTGTATCTGGACATGACTTTTGGAGCTGGTGGCCATTCGAAAAAAATACTAGACTCAGCCAATTGTAAATTAATTACCTTAGACCGTGATCCAATAGCATATGAAAAAGCTAAAAGATTAGCAGACTTATACCCTAATAGGGTCACTCCGTTGTTGGGAAAATTCAGTGAACTTCCTAATCTGTTGAAAAATGTTGGATTAGGTCAATATTCCATTGATGGTATACTATTCGACTTTGGGTGCTCCTCTATGCAATTAGATAATGGAGAAAGAGGATTTTCCGTCAGCAAAAATGGATATCTTGATATGAGAATGGATGCTGGTCGTGATCCGAACCAGATAACAGCCAGAGAAGTTCTAGCAACAGCAAATGAGCATGAGCTATATAAAATCTTCAAGATATATGGTGAAGAGAAGAAGGCTGCAAAAATAGCTCAGACTATAATCCAAGCTCGTTACATGATCAAGAATATTGATACAACTCATGAATTGGTGGATATCGTTGATTCTTGTTGTCCTGATGAATTTAGATTAGATAAACTACAACGACCTCAATCAAATGCAACGAAAGTCTTCCAGGCTTTACGGATCTTCGTTAACAATGAACTTAACGAGTTAAACTACGGAATGGTTTTAGCGAAATATTATTTAAAATTAAACGGAAGACTTGTTACTGTATGTTTTCATTCGTTAGAGGATACTATCGTGAAACGTCACATCGCTGGTAATATCCTCAATGAGACGGCAAATCCTGTTCCTTTAAGATATTTAAATCCAATGCTGGTTCAAGATCAGGATACGATAGATCAGTTTTTGGATTCTCCGTGGAAAGCTATTACGAAGCATGTGGAAGTGCCTACTGATGAGGAAGTAGATCGTAATCCGAGGAGTAGAAGCGCTAGATTAAGAGCGGCAATTAAAGTTAAATAGATTTATAGAATATACAAATCAGTAAACTAGTATTAGTATAGAAAATAAATTTATTTAAATTATTGTTTGGTTTTTTTTAATCTATGTGAACAGCAGGGCTATTATGGGAGGTAGTTAACTATGGGTAGGTGGGTAAAAATAATGGCGTTAGCTGCGCATTGTAAGCGTACCGGTATTGGTAGTTCCATCAGTGAAGCGCCTGCACTTTAATGATCGTTATTTTAATATTAATGGCAACATTACAAAGTAAATCACTTGTATCAGTATTTTTTTAAATCAATAGAAAATTACCATTTGATAACAATATCTCTATAGAGACTTTACGCGATATAGGTATTCGGGAAACAAGCACCCCTTGTGATTGTGCTACTAGCAAGCACTCCGATGCCGACAGTTCGGAAGCATCGAAAGTAAAGGGTATAACCGTCACAGCAGGTGGAAACAGGGATTCGTCAAGTTCAAATGATTCAGGTGTATCCAGCTGGTCCTTACGTGGTGAAGCAGCACCCGGTGCAGCAGAGTTTGAGCTTCCAGCTACAACTGCCGCAACTCGACGACGTTACCGGACTGCCCGACGAGCTACAGACTCACCCCGTGGTACTCCTCCACGTCGATCCAGATCTTCCGGGGGTATTAGACATTCTCCTCCTGTAACCCATAAATGTTGTTCAGCCGAAGCAGAAGTTCCAGTACTTACCGTTAAACCCTTGAGAGGTAAAAAATGACCTTTGACAATATTATAATGATAAAGTATGTTAATTTAGGTGCGTTATTTAAACAATTATTATTTTACAGGTGTCATGGACACGCATAGCACATCCAGCGGCACCTCCGACATGTCAGATTATATTGAGACTCTTTCCATTTGCTCCTCGCACTCCTCGTCGGATACTCCAATCACAATGAGGTGCGCTTTACTTAAGTTATTTATTGTAGCAGTTACCTCCAGCATACTGTTGTGTATGTGTTACTTATGTTATTTATGTGTTTGTCATAGGGTTATGCGGCAAACGACGAGCACGCTTCGCCCTCGCTCAGGCAAGGAGTACCAGCCGCTGGCGCCTCGCCTCGCCGCGGGGCTGCGCTCCGCTCAGCCGCACCTCTATTCGAATCTCCCATAGTTATTCGATATTTCAAAGCTAATATAAAATATTAATTCAATTCTTTATGTTGATTAAAATATTACAAATTAAAATATTACTTAAAGTTGTATAATATTAAATTCCAAACTGATGTTTTGCAAAGACTTTACTTAGTTTTATAAATGTAGTGAATCACTTATTTTATTTTAAGTATTTATTGTTTAATTTTGAATATATATTCTCGCTAGTCATATCACCTGTAGGGGTCCTAGTCCCCGTAGCAACGAATAATCAGCCTTTGATGTACTATATATACCTGCAATAATGTTTAGATTACTTTTTTTAAAGATTACTAGCAGTTTTGGTTTACAAACTACTAGTATTCTTGTTCTCCCCTCCAACTAAGCTAATACTTGTATTAGGAGTGAGCCACATCAGTAGTCCAGGGACTAGGATTTGTTCTCACTATCTATGGATTGTGATCGTGAGTCTAATGTCTGAATTACTGAGCTACTGACGCTTAAATAAATATTTATACCTAAAACTTTCTTTAGTGTATGGGAGATATTGATTTCATCGTCACCATCACAATCAATCTCTCATTATCAGTGGTTCACTGCTGCCGGATCTCCTCCTCATAATGAAGAAGGAGGTTAGACCAAAGACCCATTGCAGACGTCTTCCTAAAACGTCACCCATCTTTAAGAGCTTTAGGGATTTTCAGGAGAGTTTAGATTTCAAAACAGTTAAAGTAAAATCTGGATCCTACTCACACAGAGTAGGATCCAGATTTTACAAAGAGATTTCATAATCATCTTTTAGCATGGTAATCTTTTTATATGATGCGATGGACATATTATCCTATTACTTCCAATGCTAGAAAGCTTTATATATTAAAATAGGACTTTAAACATATAAACAGCGATATGCGATGTCTGAACCAAAATACCTTTAACATCTAGTTTCTTCATCATCATCATCATCATTATATGTAATAAATACTTGAGAATCTTTAATTCTACTTCTAGGCCGCCGACAATCAAGACAAATTATCCTTATTAAATCAAGATTACTATTTAAACTATTTAGGCTAAATGTATTTCTAATAATGTTAAATAGCCTATACTAATATGTATTATAAAGCTGAAGTGTCTGTTTGTTTGAACGCTTTAATCTCAGAAATTATTTTTTTGGCTTGGATAGTCCAATTATCCAGGAAGGCTTTAGTTTATATAACATCACGCTGTGACTCATAGGAGTGGAGCATCACGCGAGTCAACTAGTATAATATACATTTATCGAGGAAGGCTTTAGGCTATATAACATCACGCTCCGCATCATCATCACGCAGATGATTGGGAAATAATTTAGAGGATTAGAGGCTTCAAAATGATATTTTTCTTAAGCAGAATCTCCATTTTTAACTTTTAAAAAGATGAAGGAATACCTTATATTAATATCAAATAGAATTTGCTCACTTCTTTGTCTTTGCGCAATTGTAATAACAGTTTATTTGTAACAGACATAACATCAAATTGGAGCATCAGTCAATCAAAGATCGATTTGTGTTAGCTACAAAAGAAATCACACATAAATCAAAAAAGGTCATGTTAGTTAGTGTTTATAACTCAAGAACGGCTAAATTTATTAGTCTGAAAATTGGTGGGGAGCTTAGAACAAGGAGAAGAAAACGTGGAATAACAAAATGGCTATGGTTTTAATAAGATGTAATGTAATCAGCGTTAACAAAGTCACGCGGATCGGCTAATTTCAAATAGTTTACACAATATTTTCAAAAGATTTATACCAAACCTTTCTTTATTAATCACTCCACCTATTAGTGAAAACTATATAAAAATCTGTGCAGTAGTTTTTGAGGTTAACATACAAACAGATAAACACAACGATGTAACAAAACCTTTGTGCTACTGATCGAAGCGATGGCAGCTACAGTAAACACTATCTAAATGTTATTACAGACATTACTTATTCAAATGAGTACAGTAACATTTAGGTCGTCGATCGGATCAGTTCCTAGGCTGAATTGGCACTACCATTCGCTCACGAAGCTGGCAATCAAGGAGATTGATCCCAACTTAGATCAAGATTGCTAACCGGTATCCAGGGCAAACAGATCTGAGGAACGATGTAAAGATGCATATCTAAGCTTTATAATAGATTGGTTTCATACTTACGTATAGCAATTGCCACATAATTTCACGTCAGAGAAAAAATAGCGGTGGAGCATTGCGCTTTCGGAGTGTACTGCTCGACTGCATAAAGATTACTATCAGTTTGAATTGCAAAATACTAGTACTCTTGTTCTCCCCTTTAACTAAGGTTATGTTAGAAGTGGGCCACGTCAGTAGTCTAACCCTTACCCGTTACACTTCTCCTTCCCATATCGGTGATGTTATGGTTTTGGTGGACTTTCGCTCACACTCATTGTCCACCGAAACCGTAGCATTCTTCTTTCCTTCAAGGTCAAGGCCAAGACCACCACCTTTGGATTATAAATGGAGACTGATTATTGATTTTGGCCATTGATCAATAATCAAAAGATCTCTCATTTATTTTATATATGGATTCTGAATGATCCCTACTGGAGTGAGCTTTGGAATTTGGATGCTGGAAAGACGTATATAATTTAGTAAGACTATATAACTATCTTCATCTCCCGAGATAACATCTTTTGCTCACGGACAGGATTTCTACGAATTCTTTGCCTTTCTGACCACTTTTTGACCACCTTTTTCGTACGAACACTACGTGAAAGGACGTAAATCTTTTTCTGCCACAAAAAATCACAGCGATTCGGTTCTCTTTATCACCCTCCCCTCCATTTTAATGTCGAAAAATATTGTACTAGTTTTGGCGCCAAAAAGAATGAACAATATAAAAATGAAATTCAAATGTAATATTTTGTTTATTTTTAATTTTAACAGTATTTATGGCACACTGTGTATATTATGCACTATACGAGCCGGGCGTCTACATTCGCGTCATGCTACGCTCCTATGTGTCGCAGCGTGATGTTTTAAAGCCTTCCCTTCCTTCCTTGCCTTCCTCGATAACTGGACTATCAAACACAAAAAGAATTTGTCAATTCGAACCAGTATTTCCTGAGATTAGCGCGTTCAAATAAACAAACTCTTCAGCTTTATAATATTAGTATAGATGGACTATTCGCCTCCATGATATGAAATATATTGTTTATTGTTTGATTTATTTAAAGTGTTGTAACAGAATATTCTAGTATGAAAACAATCCAGCAGTACCCAGGCGTTATAATCAATTCAGTATTCCAGTTCTCACAGCACAACTCGGCATTATTCTTGTTTAGAAACTACTAGTATTCTTGTTCCACATTCCTTCCACATTATTCTTGTTTAGAAACTACTAGTATTCTTGTTCCACATTCCTTCTACATTATTCTTGTTTAGAAACTACTAGTATTCTTGTTCCACATTCCTTCCATCGTAACGAATCGATTATCCATCAGGTCCCACGCCCCAGGCACCAGGCACCAGCCACCAGGCTTCGGTTTGTTTAGGTCGTGGACGGCAGAATCGATTAGTAATTCATTAGTTAATGTATACATTGTGCTAGTGCCACTAATTTAATACAACACTAATTGATATAGCCTTTATTCACTCAATCAATCACTAAATAATGTTTTAATTATACTAGTCAAACCGCCCCGGCTTCGCTCGTGTGCAATATACCAAGTATAATACTTGATTTATCAAAATCATTTTATTCTCATTGATCATCCTCGTGGATAGTATATATTTATAAGTTTTTCCGTTTAGCAGTTTTTCTTGAAAGAGTAACAAACTTCCATTCATCTTCACAGGCTTTCGCATTTGTAATACTAGCTTCTGCCCACGGCTGCGTCCGTGTGGTTTTTGATAAAACAGTTGTCGTAGGGTAGCAGCAATTAAAAAAAAAAGATTACTTGTAGTTTGTATTGTATAACAGTTTCATTAAAATCTGTTCAGTAGTTTTGTGAGAAAGAGTAATAAACATCCACCCATCCTCACACACTTTCCCATTTTTTTTAAAGACTACTAGCAGTTTAGATTACAAACTACTAGTATTACTGTTCTCCCCCCTACCAAGCTAAATATTTGTGTTAGGAGTGGGACACGTCAGTACTTCAATGATGTCGATTATGAGTCCAACGCCTAAGCCACTGAGCTACTGATGCTTTTTTAAATAATATATTTATAATATTATAGTAGAAAAAAATAGTATAGTAGGATTAGTAGAATAGAAGGTCTAGTAGAAAAAGTAAAGATAAATATGTAACAATTATTTGGATAAATAAAATCTAATAGAAGTAATACAAGTAGAAGCTCTCCTCATCCGAAGTTTAAGTGATCCCTGATCGGAAAATATTATCAAAGAAAGCCAGCCTGTTAAAAGTTGGACTGAACTGAACTGAACGCTGAACTGGAAGCTGAAAGCTATCCAAACTGGTAAATTCTTTAAATTGACGAGCACGACTCCTCCGGGACTCGCCTTTCTACTTTTATTCTTTGAAATGTTTTCTCCTCACTTTTACATTTATATTGCGGACAAGTTTCTAACAGAATAATTCAAATTCTACTCTATTGTCGTGAATTTACCAATATTTTCTAATTTTACACATTTCTTATATTATTTTGAGGAATTTCCTGGAATATCTCTAATTTCCACATAATGCACAGTTCATTATCATCACAAACCGTTAATAGCCCACTGCTGAGCCAGGTCTTCTCCTCAGTATGGGGGGGT
>JAOPUB010034680.1:0-10701 GCA_027564055.1 Neptis clinioides
ATCGGGTTTGCGATTCAGAGGGGAAATGCAGCTAGCATTCTTGCCACCATTCCACGCGGACAAAACTTATACAGCAATGGTTAGGTGAGTACATCTGTGTACTCACCTAAGATTTACAGTTAGTTTAGAATACGTTTCATTTTTTGCTTTTTTACTTTAGTTTTGAGATGTGACATAATTAAAAAAAAATCAATGTTAATAGTGCAAGTTTTCATTAGGTATATAATCCCAATAACATCTATCTGCTGGTGAAAGGTCCTTTCACACCGGTCCAGCCTTTTTATATATTAGCCGGAACAAAACTAAAGGACTCACTGGATCATGCGATTCTCTGACAATAATAACTTAAGACAAGAGCTGATACTATGATAATATGAGGCTATGAGAATGTATGGATGGATATTTGTTACTCTTTCTCGCAAAAACTACTCAACGGATTTTGATGAAATTTTTCAGTAATATGGATTATACATCAGAACAATACATAGCCTAAAATTTTTAAACATTTTGTGTAATTAGACTAAAACATAACCATAAATATCAAATAAAATGTTTGTTAACACTTGTATCGTATTTTCTTTATACATGAAACTTATAGTAATGTCCATCTAATCTATTCTATTCTCCCATTCGACATATCCTTACATTTTCTTCTTCTTCTTTAAGTTCTTAAATACCAATCGAATTAATGTAGCCAGGAGGATTTATCCAATTAGGGTAAATAAGGATAACGCTTATAGGTTGATTTTAGAACAGCTTTTGACACCATTGATACTTATACTTCATATAATTATGTTACTCTTAATTATTAGTTGTTCTGTGGCTCTAATATGTCTGAGAATTTATTTGTTTACTGGCCACCAATTTATAAAAATCATAACAAATAATATAACTTGCCCTAACGTTCGTTCGTTATCTAGCTGGTGTTCCTCAGGGTAGTCTAGTCTCCTCTCTTCTTTCCTATTTTACTTACATATTCATCTAACTAAATTTATCTTACTTACATATTCATCTAACTAATCTTTAAATGTTAAACGCAACATGATTTAAATAATTTTTATCAGCTCGTAAAAATACAATACAAGTCCTATTATTATCGAACTGTTATTAGTGGTCCTAAACAATAAGATTAAAAAACTTAGCCAAACCTGTCTCCAGTCCAGTTTGGCGATACTGATTCAACTTAAATGCTTTAACTAGATCACGTTTCTTCTTTTTATAATGTTAATTTATTAACAAAGTTATCACACTCTCATTGCAAACTATTTATAAATATTTTTACCACAAAGAATTAATCCTTTCCACATACAAAAAATTCGTCTTAGGATTGATAAATCCAATTCTACAAAAACATATACAAACTTTCTTAGAAGCATATCAATTTATATTATAATCAATGTTTATTTGGTATTAATATTATAAAAAAAAGTTTAAAAAGCATTTATGGTATAAATCACTTATTTTGTAAGAGTAAATGAATTATTTGGGGCTATGGCAACATTGTAACAGTTCAAATGAAACCTAAGAAAGCGGCTGTTTTTATGGTGTTAATTATTAAGCTAGGTTAGTTTTATTTAAGATCTGAACGCTTTGTTAGTGAACAGGTTGTACTCGAAATTCTTCATGTCTTTGAAAGGAGTGCTCTGTAAGATTTTGTCTATTTCATTCTGGATTTTCTCAGGGGGTTATTTAGATCTGGTAGGATCAGGCTTCATCTGGAAATAATAAAAAATACTGTTTGAATTAGGGTAATCTAATTTAAAAAGTCATGAGTAATTAGATAAATCTACTATACCTTTGTGGGTCTTCGTTGCTTCATTATATTTCCAAGAGAACAAAATTACATCGTTGTCTTAATCGATAGCTGACATTGTCGACAATATTTTCGGTTTAAACACCGATTGTACCAGCTGCAAAATTACAATACCTAAGTTCATTTTTAAATCATGGGAAGCAATTATTATTGTTTTAATTTTATTAAAGTTATGAAGTAAAATAACTTTAGACTAAGGATATAAAATTTAAAAATATACCTCTTGTGTATAGGATACGGGCCAATTTTCCAGTTTGGATAGCAACAGCAGTTACTCTGACGGTTCCATGCATGACAGTCTTCTTATTATTATTATCTGTATCAGTTTACTTCACGTCTGGGGAGTCGCCGATTAGTGTGTGTGAGCTGAAACCACAATTAAAATTGTTCGTTTCAAAAAGAATGTACTGAAATATAATTTCAAAGAGCTCTGTCAATAAATTGCATATGTTATATATAGAAAATTCTAAAATTCTAGACACTTACGGCAGCAAAGTCGAAGTTGGCGACAGGAGTAACATCGGGACAAATATTAGTTGCCATGTGCCCAACGAAAAAAAGAAGCAAAATTCTGCACACGTTGGCTACTACCTCATCGTCATCATTTATTTTGGAGGTCTTTTTTAACCCTCGACACTGAAATGACGGGTTTTTAAAGATACTAGCTTCTTAGCATCAAATTAATTACTTATTCGATAATTACCGTTATACTATGGTCTGGTTATACACCCTATGGCTCATTCTGATATATAAACAATACTACTGTATAGTTTCATCAAAATCACAAACACTCACAAACTGTCGCATTATATATAATATTAGTAGGAAGTAGGACTAGTAGGATTCTGTGTTTTTTTTTTCATTTTTGGAAAAGATAGGGTTTACCTTAATGTTCTAAGTATAAGAAATCGAATATTTTTATATGGTCATAAATGAATTTATTCTAAAAAATAAAGTTGAACAATAATCAGACTTAGTCATAGCAAAAAATTAGCGATTTAAAACAGAACTTGAATAATAATCAAACTTAGTCATAGCACAAAGTTAGCGATATGAAACAAAAGCTGAATAATTATCAGACATAGTCATAGCACAAAGTTAGCGATATGAAACAAAAGCTGAATAATTATCAGACATAGTCATAGCACAAAATTAGCGGTATGAAACAAAAGGCCTAGTCATTAGAAGTAAAAGAGGGAAGTCACTTTTGTCCAATAATATTATGATGCTAGTTATGATGGTTTCTGAGTTTGATTTAATATTCGTCTATTAGGGATTCTTTCTTTTTTTATTTTCCCGAATTTTTATTTTCGTATCATATAAAGTAGTTTTATCTCTCTCACACTACTTTTCCTTTTGTTATTGGAATAGGCAATTTCTATTAATCATATTACTTTTGCTTAGTTGGATAAATTAATGATTCATTGTTTACTTTAGTGTTTGCATTTGAAAATGACCAGGTTTGTTTACGTCATTTTAAATTGTGTCGAAAGGCAAGAAATACAATTATTTGTTTTACACGGAATATGAGCAGTGCCTAAGTCAGTATAGTAGTATTAAATATCTCTTCTACTACTCTTAAATTCTCGCCTCCACTGCTCAAAGTCGCTATCTAACGTTTAATTAACCAAGACAATAAAGGGTCAGTTGATCCGCTATACTTTTTTTCTGATATTCAAAACGGAATGGTTTCGGATGCTAACAAACAAAATAAAAACATTTTTAATTAGATGTACCTACAGCGACGAATCAAACAGGATTTGATTCAGTTTTATACGTAAAATTAAAGGAGCTAGACGACAAAACATATTGGTAACATTAAGGCAATTTCCGGAACAATATTGGAGTAATTCATGAATTATATATCAAACACAGTAACGCCTTCATGTCTTTCCCATACATGCATACACGCGCTTGTCAAATTATTGAATTAGCGGTTCGCGGGTTTTAGGGTGAAAATTAAATGTAAAGCAACAAATCAAAGCCCGACAAATTCATTAAATATTAATAAACTTTCTTAACACGTGTTCTTGATGGTATAATATTCTTATAGGATAGGTAAGACTGGAGCCAGACGCATGAGGGAAGATTCTATGTATTTTAGTTATACAATAAGCCTTTCATTTGATATCCGTATTGTATGAGTTCTTAATTAATGTAACTAATCTACCACCTTGGGCGTACAACATATTGCATTTAGAGTCAAGTTATTTTGTTTTTGTATTCTCAGCGTAAAAAACGTCTTTTATTTGATAACTATATCATGGGCGTACACTAAACATTACTAGCCGGCCATATGTGACTATCTAAATTAGAATGACGTCACATAACTTACCATGTATTGTTGAAGATAAATACTTTGAAGTGCAAGATTTGAGACGAACATACAAATAAACATTATAAATAAAATGCATAAAATTAGATCCAAGATTGAAGAAAAGAAACCTGAAGTCCGACGTTTAAGATATTACAAGTACATTCTCGCGCCGTGTTGGAATAAGTTGTAATATTATATTATAATTAATAGTATTAATAGATTAATATTCGCTATATTCCTTCCAAAGTCGAGTTTCTATTCGCAACTTGCAATCAAACTCAAGCTTAAACACCCCTTCGCAGATACTATACTTAATTACTAATCGTGATTTCGAGCTTTGCCATGTTTGCTCACATCGTAATTAAAGCAAGGTAATCTAGAACGTTCTACGACTCATACAAAATGCATCCGTCGAAAGGCTCTTAGCGGTCTCAAAGGCGAATTGGGAGGTAATTATTGTGGAAGAAAATGCGGGTATAATGTTGAATTTTGATATTTGAAATGCCATTAAATTTTTGCCATAAACCTGGTAGATGACATGGATGACAAATGAAATGTTCAAAAGAAGCCGATGGAAAAAAATTATCTTAAGTCTGTAACCTCAAAATTCAGAAATGACGTTCCATTTAAGATTGAGGAGTTATTTGGTGAATATTTGAAATGCCAAGAATTTTTATATACTCCCTTTGCCAACGACCAAAAAAAGAATCTTATCCCTTTTTAAAGTCTATGAAAACTGATGAGACCTGTTTTGAAGACAGCGTACAAGATTGAGGGACGAATATACATTTTCCGTTCTAAAATGGTTGTTTTTTGTGCCATAAGATATTACTTCCATTAATATGTGCCATAAGATATTACTTCTTAACAAATTGATCCTAGATCAGAAAGCTTTCAATGGGTTGTCTCCTTTGCGAGTTTCAAAATATAACTAGCCAAAACTCCATGCATTTCCGAGAAAAACTATCTTGAAAGAAGATAGATAGACAGACGATCGACGATCGAGCGTAGAGGGATTATTTTCGTCTCAGAGTAGATTAGGTAGATAGTTCAATTAGATGATACAAAAACCAATCATAAAATAATTAAATTTCTATGATATTTAGTAAATAAATTCATTTCTAATTTAAATGTATATTTAAGCGTGATTAAAGCGCGTTTAGATTAGCGAGTGCAAAATGAAATTAGCGTGAATCACATCAACGGATAGGATTTACGGCATGTCGTGTACGGCGTAGGCAATCTAATCAGTGTACGTTAGTGGCTTGGCTGTTTCTAACGAAGCGTGACGGTGTATCAGATAGTTTGCTGTGATGTCTTAATATAATATGTCAACTACATAATCATATAATTTAGAAGACGATGAAGGACCAAATTCTGATGTTACTATTACTGATAAGTTAAAACTAAATTAGATATCTTTTACTTCATCTCATACAAAAATCAGGCAAAATTTGTGTGACAATTTTGTTTCCATTGATCTATGGAAAGAATTAGTCAACCAAGCAGAATTTAGTATGCTCTCATAAAGACGTTTGCAAAGCGATTAAAGCAGAATTGTATCTCTTTGCATTTTAGAAATAAGAAAAAAGAAATTACCTATAATAACTATATCTTGTCCAGATTTCCATAAGTAAATACTTATAAATATAAGAGATAGGTGAGCGATCTCACAAATCACCAGTGATCAGGTAACCAAATTAATAGACCCTTATCCTACTTCTGATGTATTACTGACAAAGTCAATAAATTCTGTTGCTTTTGTGTACTATATTGAAAATATATACGTTTCATACAAATATGTATATATTTTAGACTCAAAACAAAGCACTGTTTATCACAGAACCAGACTCATATTGCAGATCTATCTTCGTCTATAGTTATTAAATCGGCAGACGTTGTATTGTCGTCTTGGTGAAATATCACGAATTTTGCATCGGATGCTCCGGTATTACTTTTCCATTAGTATTTCGATTCTTGCGACTTCCTTTTAATATAGGAATTTTGCTTCTCATTTGAATATTTTCGAATATTTGTATACAAAATGTACGATAATTTTGTATTATCGTATATTTTTTTTGTTTTCTCTTTCTAAAGAGTTTGTGTGAAGTAATTTCTTATAGTAAACAATGTTTTAAATATATCGTGATAATAGATCTCCTTTATGGAGGATCACTTTTCTAATAAATTGGATCATATAAAAAACAAAACTTGCTCATATTTCATACGTCCTCCGGAATTACCATTTCCGGTTACAGTTCTTCTTCCTAAGCAAGAAATTACTAGTATCTTACGAATAAGTTAAATATAAGCGATCTTTCGAACGCGAATCCCACACCAATAACTATTAAACTACTGCTGCTATAATAAGTATCATCCTCCCTCATTCTCTTAAAGAATCTAAAAGTAAATTCCTGGTTTAATGCAGACGGTAAAAATGAGCGTGATTGTTATAAGCATTACTGCAATTCAGTCTGCAATTTTGTAACATTTGCAAACAATTTGAAAAATTCCATTTAATTTATAATTATGGGTCTAGAGATCGTTACCAGCTCGTATGTTCCGCTTCCCGCCTCGTAAGTGCTCATCAACTTTTTGTTAGCTTTTTTGATTATAGAGATCTCAAAAATAGCGGCTTTAATTAAAATTTAATTTACAATAGAAACTGCAACATCGAGACTGAAAAACTGTTTCAGTTTATATCGAATTACAAGCAGAGCTTTATTCAAAACGTTGTTTTGACATGTAAGCTTAATAATCAAATATTCTGGATTTTTTTTCGTAGTTTCCCTACGTAATATAGTAAAGAATAATGTATTTCTAAGTATTGTTCGTGTTTAATCATAATTGGTTTTCTCAACTCATTCAAAATTGTATGAATAATTTGGTGGTAAACGAAATAGCTATTCATAACAAAAATTCTTACTTATGGAAAGAATATAAAAGTCGATGGAGAATAATTTTTTTTATTTATTTATTTATGCGCCTTAAAAACTAAAGTATACATTTTATCAAAAATAATTAGGTATTGTGTACACATTTACAATTTACAATTATCAGAACATGTCACGGAATACACATACCGAGAGCAATCAATCTCGTTCGAAAACCTGACAGGAAAAGATACTAACAAAAGTATAGCAATTTTGAAAGAAATATTGCAACTACAAAGAAATAATAAAAAACTAAGAGATAAACATTAGTTTAAAGGTGAAAATCTACAAAGTGGCAAATAATTTTCTTTTTTAAAAGATTAGCAGTTTGGTTTACAAACTACCAGTATTCTTGTTCTTCCCTTCATGTAAGCTGGAATGCTTGTGTTAGGGGTAGGCCATGTCAGTAATAAAAAAGAATATAAATTTACTGGGGTTTTCAAAAGATTATCATTTTAAATTTATTTATCTATTTTACTAAGTTATGCAAAACAAATATAATATTGTAAAAATAATCCTATCATAAATATTTTATTCACTAAATATATTAAATAGAAAACTAGAGTCTTAATATATTCATGACAATACTAAAGCCTCTTCTATGTAAACATAACATTCTAAATATTAATATTTGAATATTACCGTGTTTTCAATTTGAGTAAGTACAATTACAGAAACACGTTATAAGATAGAATCCGCTTGCTTATTTAAATAGCACCTCGTTTGGTGCTTTATTCCAGATTACCGAGCTCCCGAACCCGTCTAATTGCAGTTGTAGGAGTTAGCGCGGCTCAGAAAGATCTACCAAAGCTGTACGAGTGTTAAAAGATTTATATCTCGGGAAGAAACGATTTGAGGCGTAATCCACGACTTCAGGAAATTAAGGCGACGAAGCTTGTGTTTGCGAAATGGTGAAAGTTCGTGAAATGTGAAAATTATATTGTTTTGTTGGTTTAGAAATTTAATAATGAAGATAAGATTTATTAAAATTATACATTTTGTGATATAATTGAATTAGCTATTGAAATAGATAATAGTAAAAACCATCACAACCAACCGTTAGATAGTGGGTATCATAATGTAAAATCTAATCGAATAGCAGCTCATATTATTATATTATTTTATCAGATGAGGAGAATAGATAGATACTAAAGGAGGAGAGGGAGTGCTAATTCTGACTGAGTCTTACGAGGTGAATATAGTGGACGGCAATAGCAGATAAGAAAGCTCTTGATATTTTGGATATTATTACAGTATAAGAAACTAAAAGAAAGAATTAAGTTATAGACTACTACTGACACTATTAAATAGTCCCATGAGAACGAAACAGAAGACAGTAATAATAGCTAGGATCGTATTTAATACATACCTCAATTATGCCACTACTAAAGACCCAAAAATGAGTAGAACTGTATCTAGACCTAGGCTATATAGCTGGATGGATAAAAACAGTTTTCGTTACAATGTATATTGTTCGAGGTAATCTTTTACTACCATGATTCAAAGTACGACTATTACCTTGTAGTAATTTAGTTAAGAAAATACTTAAAGGTAATTACAGAATACAATTTAAAGTACTTATACTATCGCAATTATCTTTAATAAATAAAACTAAAAGATCTATAACTAAATTGCTCATTCAGAGCAAGATTCAAGTTCATTACTCAAAATTAATAATCCGCTAAATTAATTTAAATTCAAACTTTCTCTAATCTGCTTTAGTCTCGAAGGTACGCCTGAATCCTTAATACAGGCTGTGGAATTAATATTAAAATTAATCTTATAACGTCTCACTATTTAAAAATAAATAACATTTTTTCTATATATTGATTTGCTTATACCTCGAAAATTATTGTTTTGTATATGTAACTCTCTTATGCTAATAATTAGATTAAACCTTCATAAAAGGACTTTAACTGTACCTATATATAGACTAACCGACTCGCGCGACTTATTCTTATCCGCATGATGCTTCACTCCTATGGGTCGCAGCGTGATTTTATAAAGCCTATAGCCTTCCTCGATAAATAAATAGACAATAGAACACAAAATGTTTCATATGGAACCGGTAGTTCCTGAGATTGGCGCGTTCAAACAAAAAACAAACTCTTCCGTTTTATAATATTAGTATAGATAGAAAATCGCAAAAATGTTGACCATCCATTGGTCCTACCCATCAGCCCGTAAACTCTCGTAGCACTCGTGCAGTGTTGCCAATACACACATCGATTTTTCTGTCCGTATTGATGTTAAGCTATAAGCAACTTTAAGAAAATATTTAGTTTTAGATTTTTTTCAAATCATGTTTCAGCTTCAATCATTCAAATTTATTAAATAAATTAAAAAGTAATTTACTACGAGTAGAATCGCATCAAAGTGTAGTAAAGTTCTATTAAATTATTCCTACGACCATTATACTCACAAATTGAACAAAATGGATTCTCAATTTAATAGACATGAAATACATCTTTCTTTGTACTAAGATATTGAATTTGTGATTGAATTTTTTGATATTAGTAGAATAAAATATATTTAGTAGTTTCTATAACGAACTCATTGTCTTTGTTTGGTTAATCTTCTATTTATTGCCAAGATATAACTGAAATTATATCAGCTATTAAAATCCATCATAACCAATAGTTATGAATGTCAAGAACAATACTATTACTGTACAACAATACGTGCAAACATACATATCAGACAGCCAAGTTGCACCTGGTAATTGTGAGCTATGTATAGGTTTACGGTGCTCCTGTTCTCTATATCAACATTGAAATTCTTTGACAACGTTAACTTTGAGAAATTACTTACGGCCGAATTTAATAATCAATCTTCATCCAATATCTTTAGATCATTGGTTGAAAATGGATTCTAAATTCAAATTTGTGTATAGAAAATTAAAATTTGAAATCAGACGAGTTTTGTTTGTTTGTTTTGAAGGGGCTAGTCTCAGGAACTACTGGTTCGAATTGAAAAATTGTTTTACTTTTCATGTATTGAATACGACCCATACGAGCGGAGCATAAAGTCGCGGAGGTCGGCTAGTTTTAGGTGACAGGGCAGGGTGACCGGATTTTGTACAGGAACCCGGGCAGTGCTTTAGACTTGTGAATAAGTGTGTAGGTTTGGTTTAGCGCCCCCTTGTCACATATGAGAACACTCACCTCCACTGCCCGGTTTCGCTACTTGTCTAACTGAGGGTTGTGTTAACACAATTAAATAAACTAGGAGGATGAACTCACCGGATCCTTGGTCGAAGAGGTCCAATATCCGTAACACAGCGACACACTATTATTACACTTTCAATAGCACCACTTCAAGAGATGTTGATTCAAAGACACTATTCATGAAACTAACGGTATACTGCCTTTGCCACCGAATATAAAGGGACTAGATAGAGGTGGGAATATACCACTGGTGGGGGAGAAGTACCAATCAACCTATAGGAAAATCGACCTGTGCTGAAGAGAGTGATGAGTACAGCTCTGATGATGAATATTCTCCGTTCAGTGTTCATGATGAGAGTCAGATGCATGATGAATTGGATGATGAGGTAAATAGTAAATAAAACGCCAAATTATACCTTATAAAATTATTTTCCTTTTTAGATTATCCTAAATTAAGTACATTAAAGTATA
>JAOPUB010034689.1:0-10700 GCA_027564055.1 Neptis clinioides
GGTCGGGACTTCAAATGGACTACTGACGTGAACCATTCCTAATAAGCATTTAGCTTAGTTAAAGGGGTTAAAATATAGTACTAATTTGAAAGCCTAACTGTCATCAATCATGTAAATGAAAAAAATGGAAAAATTTAACTAAGGTGGTGAAAATTCCAGAAAGAACATAAATAAGACGCAAGTGAAGCTGCCGATGTTTAAAGTTAAAAGAACCAGCGTAATAATTTATAAATAATGAAAACTTAGATGGGACTTTTTGATAATAGTAACAGAAATAACTGAAACTTTGTAAACAAGGCACAATGTTATAATGATGGTGATGATGTTGAGAATGAAGAAATAAAAATATTAAAAAATAACTTACACTCACGAGGAATAACACCAACACTAGTGCCGGATTCATTATAAGTCTTAGGATTTAATATCCTTAAAAGACTTGAATCTTGACTATGCTTGAACTGAGACCGAACCCACTATATATACTATCACGAATTTGTGTAAACAACATTAATATTACCAAAACAAATATATTTAATAGATAATAAATTATTGGTTACAACTGAACAAATTTTTATTGTCTGAATTCGATGGAAATACGTAAAAACCTTCAAAGTTTAGACTAGTCATTGTTTGTTGCTATGTCTCCAAAATTTTTATTAAACAGCTTCAGTTTTAAAGACAATATTAACAAATGCTGATGATAGAGCATTCCCTGTTCCTGGACCGGCTTGTTTGATTACCAGCATACCAAGTTCTGGTCTCTCATTCCACTAATACTGCGGTTCCAATGGAGTCTATATTCAAATATGTAAACCACTGGAATCGCAGTATTCTTCACTGCTCTTCTACTCCTTACTCTATATTCATGGTGGCAATACATCAACAAAAGATTGGTCTCATGATGAAGCCTGACTTGAGTAGACTTCTCGCTGCTGCACATCTCGTGTTTGTAGCATAAGGTTCGGTTTGATGAGACTGATATACTCTGCTGCACATCTCGTGTTTGTAGCACAGGGTTTGGTTTGATGCGACTGACATATTCTGTTGCACATCTCGTGTTTGTAGATTAAGGTTCGGTTTGATGAGACTGACATATTCTGCTGCACATCTCGTGTTTGTAGCATAGGGTTTAGTTTGCTGAGACTGATATATTATGCTGAACATCTCTTCTCAATGTGTTTTGTAGCATAGGATTCCGTTTGCTGAGACTGATATAATCTACTGCACATCTTATGTTTTGATGGAATATTTGGTTTTGTCGAAGGTGATGATGAAGGTAAATAGTAGAACTTCACAGTAACCGGTTCAGATGACTTCCCAAATATGTTATATCACTTGTCTCCGCTATCCATTTACGTTTTTACATCTTTACTTCAAATAAATCTAAATATAAACTTCTATCTTATGGGTTGTGCTTCTCTTTAGTTAACATAGGCTACTAATTATCCCACAAAATTTATAACTTATGTAGTAAAATAAAATAATGTGAGAAATCGGAATTTTTACAAAAAAATTAAACGTCGCCTATGAATGGTTAGTTGGTTTGCCTTCCTTTCTTAACAAAGGCCTTGAGAATAAAAACACGTTACTTTTTTATACTTTTTGGCCCACCCTATCTTTGCTTCGAATGTTTAAACCATAATTTTGATTCATATCCTCAAATTGTCAATCGATAATAGTGTAGCTCCAATTTAATCTTTAGCTTTATGTATAAATTATATTTAAAAAGACGAAAAGAGAAAAAACAATCAAGTAGATAAGACGAAATAGAGAAGAAAAATGTAAGACAGGTAATGACATAAAAATAGTTAGAAGGAGAAAACGAAGAGAAAGAAATGTCAATAAAAGAGATAAGGACCAAAAAAATAGAAATTAAGAGAGGGTGAGAAAGAATAGAGAATGACAGAGATATAAATTACATTTACATCTGTTTGCTAGAACTTTAATAGGAACATCATTATAACAACAATATTTATGGCAACATTATATGAACCATATTATTCTGAGATAGTTTAGCTTTCCATTGAAGAAGAAATTATCATAATCGGCTTAGTATTTCCAAAGCTAACCTAGAGCTCACAAAATGGCTACTACATGGCACCTAAATGGTCATATTTTTTAAATATCATATTTATGGCAGCACTATATAGGCTTATCTAAAAGGGATGTAGCTTTCTATCGAAATATAAAATTAAATTGCAATAAACAAACAATCAGATCTTTCTTATATAGACGAAAAAATTTTAAAAATTGAAAAAATGTTAATACAATGAAAATTTAAAATTTACAGATTATTATTATAATAATAAACCTCTAAACCCATTTTTTTAAATAAGAAAATTGTAAAGATTTCTAAACAACCTTCTTTACAATTAAGAATTAACTTAATACGGAAAATATTTATTTTATCAAAAGAAATTAATCTTCAATTTGGCTAAACAAAAATATTCAGGCGCATACAGTATATTTTGATAACTCTCAATTGTTCCGGGGTAAAACGTCGATTATGCCAAATTACATTGAAATCCATTCAGACATGTTTGTGCGTTGAGTATCAAACATACACACATGTAATATTAGTAAGATTGACCTCATTTTCTATATTTTTATTAATATCTACGCATTAAGGAAATGATAAAAACACAGTTTGGATTACAAACTACTTGTATTCCTGTTCTTTCCTCCAAATAAGCTGGAATGCTTGTATTAGGAGTGGGCCACGCCACTAGTCCAGTGACTGGGATTTGAACTTACGACCTTTCGGTTGTGATCGTGAGTTCAACGTCTGCACCACTGAGCTGCTAACGCATCGCTTCTATCGAAATATAAAACTAAATTGCAACAAACAAACAATCGAATGCTTTCATACAACTTAAGCCCCCCTCACCGAAGCGAGGGCTGGCAAATAATAGTTAAATTAACAATTAAACAGAAACGTATAATAAACAATTATTTAATATAATTGTTTGAACAGTTGTTCGGTAATTTACGTGTGTAGTTTGTAACAATGTGTGTGGTTTATGTTTAAGCTTCGTTGCGCACAAAGAAAATAAATATTTATGTTATACCTACTTTTGTTCGAGAAAAACAAGGTCGTAACACTAGTGTATTGTTTGTCTTCCTTGCTTTTCTTTTCTGACTCTTAATTAAACCGAAATTGTTCTCACAAAGTCATGGGAAGTCCAGATCTATCAAAAGCTTTCGACTAGGTCTCTCATGTTAGTCCTGTTGGAAGACTTACTATTTACAGATTGGTCGCTGACTTCTATGAATGGATATCAATTTCCTGACGTATAGGTCTTTCAGCATTATCATAGACATCGGCTTCTCTGATCAAATGACTACTATTGTTGGTGTTCCTCAGGGAACTGTTCTAGTGACTTTCTGCAGCACAACATTTTTTTTATATAGATAACATATTCTCGTAATGTTACGGAAAGGTTTCAATTTAAAAAAGGAATTTATTAAATTACAGACACCATGGTAGTGTCCATAGCGTCTGAAATCAGATCCATAAAGCGTTTCCTAATGACTGATGTAATCACGATTAGTACCTACAGTTTATATTGAAGACAGGGTTACAGATGAATCAATAAGTTAGCATCTTCAACAAGATAAGGAAATGTTTAATTTTGACTCTAAATAAATTCTGACCTTATCACATATAGACCTGTCAAATACCAGACCAAAGCATTGGATTGGTGCCAGTAATGCCATAAGAAATAAGGACCTGGTATTCCGAAAGTACCAAAGTCTCATCATCAATCATCTACTGATTACGACCAAACCACTAGCAGCCATGGGGATCTCTACCCCGTCATAACCGATATCCTGGTTTAAGATACGCCTTATATCATCATTTTTATTCAGCATTTAAGAGAAAATTCAGGAATATTTTAGAGAAGCCTTTTCAAGAAGTAAGAGGTAATCTTTAGTGTTGCCGATGTTAATGGAAACGGTGGACGTTTCCTGTCATGTGGACCATCTGCTTGTTTGCACCTTTTCTACCATAAAAAAACAGTTTACTACATTTCAGATTATCTGATGATTCTTGTGGCCAAGTGGTTGTGTGTTCCAAATAAAAAGAAGGATCGAATAAAAGTCAATAAAATTAAAAGTCACCTCATAGAATTGAAAGTCACCTCTCGTGAATTTAAAAGTCACCTATTGCAGCATCGAAGGTCACCCCTCAAGGAATTGAAAGACAACTCTTGACGAGAAACGAATTAAAAGTTTATGGATTGAGTTTTCTGCAGACGAAATTATAAACAATTATCATCATTTATTAATTCATACAAAACCTTAACCATTTTTTATGTAATTTAAGAGCCCACACTGATGGTAAGTGACTACCGTCACTCATGGACATGGCAATACAAGCGAGAGACACTGCTCTTGTCGATGCGTTGCCACCTCGAAAAAAAGATGAAGAGAAGAATGTTACGGTTTCCAGTGAACCATGAGTGTGAGCTCAGAGTCCACTAGAACCATAGCATCAACGAGATGAGAGATGGAAGAGTAAGTCAGAGACACTTTAAGGTCGAATTTCAATACTAGTGATCCCAATCTAGTTAGGGAACAGATCCCGTAATAAGTCTCTTACGAAATACTCTCCCAGCAGCAGTGAAAAATAGTATCCTAACCCGTCCCTTTAACGGGTTAATGCTGATACTAATTAAACACATTTGGGATAGGAAATGATAAAATTCAGCAAGATAACAATTGCATATAAAATCTTGTTTAATTAAATACTTTTTGGATAAGAGTTTTCGTAGTTCTAGCTACTGACACTCTGATCATCTTTCAGGATGACAGTTATCTTATGTTCTATTTGTGGCTTAAAATTTCTACCAATAATCACCGAACTCTGAAAGTAAAATAAAAGTATCCCCAAAATGGCTCCTAGTTTATAGATTTAACCTATTTTGAAAATAGATGAATACAATAAGAGATAAAATGACAAAAGACCTGACACTGAAACCTAACAGTTCCTGAACCCACAAAATCCAGAAACTTCGTTACTCAATCACGTGAAAATGGTTGAGCGGATTTCAATGAAATTAAACAAACAAATACTTTATAATCTGGTTAACAAATAGGCTACTTTTTATACCGGAAAAAAAATTCAGAGCTCCTACGGGATTACGATAAAATACACTTATAGTCTTAAGCACCTAACTGGAAACCTGTCTACCTAGGTACTAGTTGTTTGTTACTCAATCACGCAAAAACGGCTAAACGGATTTTAATAAAATTTAACACACAGTACTTTATAACCTGGATTCACAAATGAGTTATTTTACCACTCAAAGTCGTTGTCACGTAAAACTTTCGCCCGTATACTGACTTTACAGGCAACCAATTTTTTCTATACACGTGTAAAAAATGTCCCTCGAGTACATTAAACAAAAAGTAAAATGGCTTCTTCTCATAATGCTATTAAGGTAAGGAAGACTTATTAAAAATAAAACAAATCCAGTAAAGGGAAATTGTTACACCACGTGAATCAAATTGGATTATTTTATTGCAGCGCCATCTATTGGAGGCTTTTCTCATCTAGACAACATTTTAAAACTTAGGCTAGTATTGTTTTATTAATTACTTGCCAACCTGCGCGAATTTATACGCTGAATGCTCCGCTCCTATGGGTCATAACGTGATGTTATGTAGCCTATAGCCTTCCTCGATAAATGAACTATCCAAAACACCAGTAGTCCCTGAGATTAGCGCATTCAAACAAACTAATGAACTGTTCAGCTTTATAATATTAGTATAGTATAGATGACGATATGTATTTATATGATTGACCTTGAAAAGAACCTAATGGATGTGGAACTGCTAGCAACACTATTGATAACGTTTGATTGGCTGATAGTTTATCCTGGTTTAATTTAAAAAAGTACTGTCACTTGATCAAGAAGCGTAGGCGAGAATTCTCTACAAACTGCACCTAGTTCTTAAGCTTTAGGTATAGTATACTTATATTTGTGCTTTTTTTAGTGTTTCACATATTTGTTAAAGTTTCTGATAGTTATCTGACACATAAAGGTGTAGTTTATCTATCGAATAAATTATCAGGGACTTTATCAGCAAGGCTTGTACTCCATTATCATAAACACCTCATTAATATATTGTTATAAGTTCGCAAAGACTTTAGCCGATGAATTCAAATTTCAAATGTCCTTCGAACTCCTCTGAATAATGAAGGGGTCTAGAGGGTCCTGAGGGGTCTGGGGGGCTCCCGAAGTTTCCTTAAAAGATTAGTTGTTGACTTTGATACTGAGTATCACGGCCTCATTAATTCGACAACCTGTCGGAAAGTTGCTTTCATTTTGCAGAATTTTCGTGGGTAATTTGACAAAAGTTTTGGGGACTTCAGGTGGGTTTTACGAGCGGATAAGGAGGTTTGAATTTAGAATCGTTTGCATTTTATTGAAGATTTATCGATGAGACTATCTTCCAGATATATTATCTCTCTACAGGTTGATAACAAGAAGAGGATCGTCTGCTATTTTAGTTTTGTCAGTAGGGAAATATTTTGTTCATTAAAATCCTTTTTTAGCTCCTGGTATACTGAGGGGTCGCAATCGTTAAGATCAAGGCAGCATGATATAGGAGTGATACGAAGAATATAAGTAGAAGAAGGTAAACAGTGTAACACATCAGTCACTGAAGAAGAGGAAGATATCAAGACCATGGATAGGGAGAAAGAAACCTGGATGAAAAGAAGGTAGACGGAAACGAAGTGAAACCGATGACATTGAAGAAGAGAAAGACAGGGCCAAGGATAGGAGGAAACAAACTTCGATGAAGATTAATATTGAAGATGCTGAAGAAGAGGAAGACATCGAGGTCATCAATCCTATTTGGTGATTACGACAGATGACATGTGAAAGAATTTTTCATGAAAATGATAACGACAGACGACATATGAAAGAATTTTTCATGAAAATAAAGACCGATAACTGTGAAGAAGAGACAGACCGAATACGTTCAAGGAGAGAAAGACTTTAAGACAATGAATAAGAAGAAAGAAGATACATAAAAATGTTTTCATGAAGATGAAAATCTATAGATATTAAAAACAGAGAGACCGAAGACGCTCATGAAAAGAAAGAGATCAAAGCCGTGGGTCGATCAAATAAGAAGCAAGAATATTGTTAAGAAGATGAAGGCCATGGATAAAAAGAAAGAAGGCGTGATAAAAATGAAGACCGAAGAATTATAATAGCTATCTATGAATGATGTAGGTAAAGGTATACGTAGGCACATATCCAATTTTGCCAAGGTAGGCCCCCCCTAGGAAACAGCTTCGTTGCTGTTAAGTTATATAACCAAAACATCAGCAAGTAATATTCCATCAAATGGAAGTGGAAAAAAACTTTGAAATAACATCACGTAACCATGGTTACGGTTTCTATTAGACTCGAGTACGTAGAGTTTGACTCGAGTCTAGCATTTCGATTCCAACTGAATCGAATCTAGTATTGCGAGTCCTAATTTTGTGATTTTATAATTTTGGTCCATATATTTTGATGATTTTCCGATTTTCCTTTTTTTCGTCAGAACAGATTGTGGAAGTTTATTTCTGCATTTGAACTAGAGTCAGCGAATGCCAAAAAGAGTAGATAGAACTCGAGTACTGGGCTCGAGCCGCTAAATCGAGTCAGGGCTCGATTCCCGTTAAACTTACTATTGTTACTAGTATTCCTTATTCCACCAAGTAGCTAATACTTGTGTTAGGAGTGGGCCACGTCAGTAGTCCAGTGACTGGGATTAATAGAAATAAAACAGATCATATCATCATCGCAACTCATCAATGACCTACAGCTGATTGAGTCTCCATAACGAGGAGGGGTTTAAGACCATAAGTCCACAACGCTGGTGCAGTGCGGCTTGGCACACATTTGAGGTACTTAGTGAACCCTCAAAAGTGCAGGTTTCTTCACAATGTTTTCTTCACCGTATTTATGTTTGTGCATCCAAGTGTTTTAATCAAGGATGAAAGTTATGCCTGTTGGCACAGACAGCAAAGCAGCTAATTATACCAACAAAGGAAACTCATTTGGCGTTTTGTTCTCTTTGTTGTAAAGTATTATATTTTTATCCGACTTCAAAAAAATAGATTTTTGCTCAATATTTTTTTAAATAATTTATTCATATTAAAATATATTAGCGCTAAATGTTCGGGCGTTTAAAACAGTAAACATATTTTATTACTATCCCACAGGAGTCATTTAGATTTCATGAAGCATCTGTGTGCAAATTTTCATTGGAATCCGTTCAGGCATTTTTGCGTGATTAACAAACATACTTCAAAAATAAATCCTCTATGATTGCTGGGCAAATAAAAATATTTAGGCGCTTCCTACAGCAAACCTACTCATCATCCCACAGGAACACTGATACTAATCTGAACAAATTTCCGGGATAAAATATTGTAAATCTACTCGTCTTGATAACAAAACGACGTTTTTTAAAAACAATGGTTTAAAATGTTATGCAAATAGTTCTTATACAAAACCATGATTTTAGTTAAACCGTGATTTCGAGATAAACTGTATTTTGTAATAAGGAGTTCGGTTTTGTATGTATGTAGCTCATATATACAATTCCACTCTTTCCTATAAGCGTACTTTAATACCAGTAATACCTCAAACAGCACTATTACACTTTCACTGTCACTACTCCAGATAATGTTCTTTCCGAGAAACCACGTCATGCTGCATAACCTAAACGATTCGATAGAAATAAAGAAAAATCAGGTATCTTTGCATGCTGCCATTATTTAAAGGTACTGACAGCGCGCATTTTTTATTATTAGACAATATCATATAGTATGACAACTGTCATGGCGTCTTTGGTCCGTCTGATGGTAATTATGGTATTATATAAATATCATTAATTTTAATGGATGTTAATTGAGTATCTTTATATTAAAGGATTTTTAAAATTCACCCCCTGAGACGGTAAAACGGGAGTGTAAAATTAGTAAGAAAATGGTCCCCAAATGGCCACTCAAAACCGTAACTTGCCTCAGTTTAAGAGTCAGCGGAGACATAAATCATTTAAGTGAAGACCTTTACCTCCAGATAGAATAAATTTAGAGCTGGCAACCCGATTGATGGGCCAATGAAGCGGAGCGATTGAGTTTATAGATCTTATTCTATTGCCCATTTATTATATTGAATGAGGCAATTCATTCCGCAATGAATTCATATTTAGTTTAGTGTTGCCAGTTTTAGATTAACCGTTAACTGTTTTTTAAGTTTCGAATCTGTACAAATGTATGGACATAGAATTAAAAATGGCTGACATTTACTATTTAAGGTCTTCGTTAATTATTTTATTAACTGACAAGACGAACCGCGTGATTTCGTTAACGCTGATTATAGTGGTTTTTTATCTATTTCTAGTCCTTAAAAATTGCTAGTCCCTCTATAGATTTTTTTCTCTTTTTATTCCTACTCTTTTTTTTCATATTTGTACACATTTCCAACGTAAAGATTCATCTCCCATTCATACGCTTTCTCGCATACTCATATTTGTTAACCCGGCGTCTGTGAGACACCCACGTCAGTACTTAAATGTTATTCAATTTTTTTAAAATAATTTTTGTAATTTAATCTAGAAAGTTCCATAGTTGTATGAAGAAACGAGCTTGCAGTATTTTAAAACCGTACAATTATAAAACTATAGAATGTAAAATAACCGGAACTTCTAACAATATTTACCCTTTTAGTACCGTAACAAGGACCGTAAAAGGTACCGCTAACGAATCACAGAAACATTGCATTTATTTGTAACATAACAGTTTGTAAAACATCATAAATAACAAAATAAAGGGTAAATTAGGATGTAAAAGTGAAAAGCATTGACGATTCGTAACGCATTCGAACAGTACTTTCACTGGACTATTTCTATTAGATTTATGCTTTATGTTATGTTTGTCTTCATTAAATAGGTTTTACTTTCTCGGTAATGATTCATTGTCTGTCATTTATTATGTATGAGATTTCTATTATAGACTTTCTAAGTCCAAAACTAAGTCAATAAGGGATGAAGAATCATCGTACGAAACTTACTATCGCTAGGTTCAGCATTATGGCGATAATAGCTTACACATAAAATATAGATATATACTATGTATGGCTTTTTTGTAGAACTATTAAGGATTAACATTTATATCATAAATTATATATGTATATACGTGTAGCTTTAACGGTCTTTGTACAGCACAGACATGGACTGAATTCTACTTACTTGACACATATCGTAATATTTCGGACAACTGACGTAATATATTTATGATTTATATCTTATCTCTTATTCGTATGTATAAGGTACATTCTTGTAAAGTTTCATTAAAATCCATTTAGTAGCTTTTGCGTGAAAGAGTCAAACATCCACATACTCACGAACTTTCGCGTTTATAATATTAGTAAGGATTAATAAATTAATTAATATCACTTGCTATAACGGTGAAGGAAAAAATCGTGAGGAAACCTGCACTCCTGAGAGTTCCCTAAAGTTCTCAAAAGTGTGTGAAGTCTGCCAACCCGCACTGGGCCAGCGTGGTGGACTATGGCCTAACCCACTCCCTATTCTGTGGAGAAGACCTGCCTTCGAAATCCCGTCGCCAAGATGACATTACTTTGGAGCAAACATCTAAATCATTAAAACGATTGTTATGGGTAAAC
>JAOPUB010034705.1:0-10693 GCA_027564055.1 Neptis clinioides
CCTTTGCGCATCAATGTATATTTTTAGATAAGTCATTTTATATTTTTTTATTCTTTATATTTTTGTGCAATAAAGTGGCCCTCCCTATGTCAGTATGCGTGAGCTTTTGTGGTCATCGGTTTAAATGAGAGCAAGATATGACATAATCAGTGAATAAACGTTTTAAATTATTAAACAATAACATGTTCTCATTTATACCGTCGACCACTTGACATATCCGAAACGTTTATATATGGCAATACCAGGTGATTGATGATCACTTATGAAACATGACCTACTTATTATATATTAAGATATATTGATATCGATAGTAGAATTCAGGATATTTACATAATTATTAAAAGTTATTTATTGGATTTAATGAATTGGTTTGTATGAATTGAACTCAACTATGATAGTTTGTTAGGTGATGTAGAGCATCCCTACGCCAATATTGTTCCTAACTAGTACTAGCAGTAGTAGCGTCAGCGGCGCGGCGACACAGGCAAGCAGCTTATAGTATATACATCCAGTGGGTGGTACTCACGTCGAGGGGTTGCAGCGCGTTGTCGTCGGCGAGCTGGCGGCGCAGGCGCAGGCGCGTGGTTATACTAGAGATGAGTAACGCCATCTGTTAGAACATGGTTGAACTAAGTAAGGCTATGTATTAATATAATTTTAATTTAAAAAAATATCTTAATTTATCATATAAATTACGTGTCAGAGTTGGAATGCTATGAACTACTGAATCAATTTTTAAAAGTTTTGCAGTTTTACTAAAATAGGATAGTTTATATCTCAACTTATAATATACCTATATTTGTTGAATTAGACACAATAATTTATAACTTCGATACGATACTAACAGATGGCTACATACGATAATTAGTTGACTAGATTGAGTAACCATCCAATAGGTGGCGCTATATTAAATTACTAACTTGTTGCCGAGGCTAAAATATAGAAGTCAAATAATTTCACTGCATTGATTAGTTGACGACAATGCAATAAAACGTTAATAAGGAGCAAAACAAAGTAGCAATAGTCAAATTATAACTTTTTTTCTTACAACAGAACAAAGATACAGTCTCATGAGATTATCCAGTTCTTATCAATATACAGATCTTAGTCAATTTAGAAATGGATAGTTTTGTCCTATATAAAATTCGGGGTCAATTCGCATTTAAACGTGGTGGCAATTTTTAATATTTTACATTAAGCGGTGTACCATTATTTTATGATAGATACTAGATACATGGTAATTGTTTAATTTTAAAGTCTTCCACACAAGTACCCACTGTGTGATCAAGCCTTCATTATTGACAGTTTTTATTATTTAACTTTCCATCATAAATAATACAATGATAACAAGAATTCATTATGAACTATGTACACAGGCCTAAACATTTCAATACAAGTCTTGTCCGCGGGGAATGATGGCAGTAATGCTAACTGCTGCTAGAAAACAAATTAAATCATCTCAATTAAGTTTATCTTATTTAATTTTAATGAACGTTAAGTATTGACTGTAAATGAGACTATTTAAGTTATGTTGAATGATGAAAAATTTTATTGACCAACTCCTGACCCTCTAACTTATTTCCTGCGATACAATGAAATACTGAAAATGGTCGGTCTACATAAAAAAAAAATTTATAGATAAAGTTGATTTCATGAGTTCCTAATGTTACCCTGTATCCCCTTTTCCCTTCAGACCGTACCTGATTACAGTATGCATGCAATAAAACAAACAATAATTTGTATTAACATTTTAAAAGACAAACCTATTCACTAAATAAGCGTCGTAAGAAGACCCTTGCAACTCTACAAACCTACGAAACCGTTTCGTATTTGGATTATTTTGATTCAGCATGACAAATAAGTATATAACCTGGATGGTAAAATTTTTTTATCTTTTAAAAACTAAAAGAGCAATTACAGCATTCTTCAAGAAAATGTTACGTACGTAGGTATATATACGATGGTGCGTTCGACCTGTTGAACAAATACGATGTAAATATTACACGCATCTATCCCTAATCCTATAAGAATAAATGATTTTATAGTGGCTCATACCTCCGCATATATAAGGAATAACATACCTTTCAGCAATGCTCAACTCCTCCATTGCAATATATTTAAACCCGTGCAAATCCGTTCTCTTGCAAAATTCAAGAAACTTAGTAGTGCAAAAATTCCATCTGGACGGTCTTAATGGCTTCTCCAAAAAATTTTTCTTATACTTCATTTTAATAAATTTAGGCTGTCTGTAAAGAACCATTTTTCTGTTCAATATAATAGGTACTTAACGTGCAAAATGGACTTCCAATCGTTGATGTCCGATGTCCAACCAGAATGAAAAATCGGTGTGATGTGTCATACGGACATACGAGGTAATTATAAGGTTGATCGAACAGATACAATAACTATATAAAAATATTAGTCGCCACGAAAATAAAAAGGATAAAGAAATGCTCTTTTATTTACTACTGCAATAAATACATGTACCTATACCTAGTTAGTATAGTTACACCATTTATAAGTCAAAAGCGGCTGGATCGATTTTAATGATATTTGGTACTGAAATAGACAAGAGCAAATGACTTAGACTACTGTTGCCCGAAAAAGCTTATCGGAGTTAAAATAGAAGAAGAAAGTTCGTATGAGAGTTAGTCATATATATAGAGATATGTTGAAAATTAAAATGCAAAGTGAGTAACAGAAAAGTGTTCCTGGACAAAGTTGCGAGCGGATAATAGTAATTCCTAATGTTCGTGCATGCCACTTAACTTTCACGGCGCCCTTTAATAATAAACTGTTGAATATTCTAATAAGTAGAAATATTTAATATTCTTGTAAATCACTTGACACGAAAGCCTCTAATGGATGGTTGTAGTTCGATGGCATCGTTTTAGTATAGTAAGAAGGCCGTTTAACTAGTTTTTTCCAATAGCTTAAGGCCGAAAGTAATTAACTATTAACCCTTACTATCAATAGTTGGCATTGCAAGCTACTCAGAAGAGAACATAAATGACTTATGAAGGCCCAGGGCATTAGAATTTAATACTATAACTATTACAAAAGGTATGGTTTTTATTAGTTTCTAGCCAACCCGGCCTCGCTTCGCTGAGGTGAATTATATTTTCGCAGAATTCAAATTTTTTTCCTAAAATAAAAGAAGCCTTATAATTTCGAAATGCAATTATTAAAAATCCGTTATTTTAATATTACAAACAGACACTTCAATTTTATTAATATCTATGCCATAGGTCATGATAAATAATTACAAAAAGGAATTCGGATTAAATATAGCTATATCAGGAATTGGAATTCAAAAACTATATTATATTATTATTAAAAAGTAGTAAAGCTATAATTATATTATGCTATTTCTTTATACATCCAAGCGATTTTCACCTTTCTTCTTAAATAAAAAGAACTAAAATGAAAAAATATTTTATTTCTTAAATCTATTAAATGAATTTGAAATAATAATAATCTCTATACATAAACTAGATATAGCTAACGACATGAACACAATACAAGCACCATCAGTTGACAAAGAGATATCATAACTAAAATGCAACGTTTTTAGGAATTAATTTCTTCCATTCACACTTGTATATAAACCTATTTAATATAATTCTAGCTATTGGTTTGAATGTTATCACTTACGAGCTACACTTGAAAGTCGGAAATTTGAAAGTCACTTTAAGGCCGAGTTTCCAATTGAGATTATGGGATTTGTAGTGTGGGAGCCTAACTCCGAGCATGTCGAATAAAGCGATTTTATTGATTCTTAACAAACAGATAATCACACATCTCTAATAGAAACGCAGCCTTATACGAAATATAATAACTTACAAACTAACGGATAGTTTTGATACTACTTTTACTATGAGTACAGATTAGAATAATATCGCAGATTTAAAGGCACTAAAGTATTAACCTGCATTAAACACTTGTTATATAATATCACGGCATTACCAGCTCCGAATAAGCGTGAAAAATATTATGTGATAATTAATTTATTGATTAAAATCTTACGAAAATACATGTACATACTGATAGTAATGCAACAAATAATATCTTCATGAACATAGTCTTAATCGAATAATTATGTTACATAACGAACGGCGAAACTTTGATAAGTGGTCACCGTCGCCCATGGACATTTGCAATATGCGGAGTCTTGCACATGCGTTGCCTACCCTACTTTCTTATGAACCTGTATACTCCTTGTTTGAAGACATATTAAAGCGCTCTGGGAAAATCGCTGGTGGTAGATTATTCCACAACTTGCAAGTGTAAATGCAAGATTGCAGAAGGAAAATCTCTTTTTTTATATCGTTCAGCCAATTAAAATTGAATCAAATCCTCGATATGGACATAAATGAAAGAGATATTCTTACAAAATTCGATGCTTGGCAGTTTTCAAAGCCTTCAAAAAATATTTAAATTCTCTTTCGGCCGCCAAAAATAGAGCCTTCTTTTAAAGAGTTAAAACTAAGATATTTTTTCTACTAACACGAATAAAAGTAGAATTATCCAGCCCTTTTTCAATGTCAAAAAAGGGGCTTACGCCTCCCGTTTCTTAATCAATAAAATACTTTAAGTTTTTTACTAGGTGTATTCATTATAGATATATTTTATTTTCAGTTAGTAGAAAAAATATCGTTCTTACCGACACAAGACAGCTTTTCTGACAGTCGGGATTAAACGTTACATCTCAAGGTAGAAATGAAATGAAAAGACGAAATGTACTATTTTGTGTCTTTAGTTCTTAAGAACTGAATAATTACCACTATTATTAATAAAAAACTAAAAAAAAATGTGTTTCCTAAAAGTAAAAATCTCGAAAATTGAATATATTTAAAAAGGATTTTTATTGATAACTGATCCCTCTAAGTAAGAAAATGCCATAAAAGCAAATAACCCATGGATACCCTGATAAAACTTTTTTTTTTAAGTTTCCATATATATGTTTTATTAGTCCTTTTTTAGAATACAAAGGATAGCTGGAAGAGATTCCTAATTGGAAGAAGCTGGCATTTATATTGCATTTTTATTATTATACTAATTTAATAAATTTAACTTAAGAATTATGAATAATGATAATTTAAGAGCAATTTATCAAATGAATTGGTCTAACATAACTTGTGAGCGGAGTTCTGTAGTTTTACTACATTTTTAAACTTAAGGTACTTATGTGACTAAAAATTCAGGATTTGGGACTTAATAACACTTAAAACATATGATTTTGAAATGTATAAAAATATTCCTTATTTTTAATAAGTAGATAATGACGATCGACATAAATAACCTGATAACTAACGAACCTATTAATACTTGCATCAACGGAGGCCAACTTAATGTTTTTTAAACTTCTAGCATAACAATCGAATGTACTCCAGTAACTGACGGACACTCCAGCATTTAAGAAGTTCTGATCACACTCGATTTAGATGTACGATATCATCAATGTTGTCAAGACTGCAATAACTCCATTTGACTTATGGCATGCACCGACAAAACGCACTAAGTGTCTTTTTCTTTTGCGCATCAAATTAATTTAAAAATGTTGTTTTACTATTCTATATATACTTAATACTCTATTTTAATACTTTATTGATTTTCATTGTTGCTGATTGGCTTTATATTTAAACGGAATCTAGTTTCGAGAAAATTATAATTAGTACTTCTTAAAATGTTTGCGAAATTCTGGAGTGTCCTACAGTGGCTGAAAATTAATTCTTAAGTTTCAAAATAAATGGATAATTGTCGTTATGATTACATGTTATACTATCAACGGTCATTTTGATTATTGTCCTTTATCAATCGATCCGACCCCAATTTAGCACCGATAAAATTACCCCCGCAACATCCTTAGGTTATATTATAGCAATATAAGATACATGCTATAAAATGCAAAAAATAAAACATTGTGAAATCCGAAAAAATGTAAACCAGAAAATACTAATCGAAATGAGGTAGACAAAGTCTGACTAAAATTTTAAGGTCAGATTTATCACTCGCTAAAGAAATCGATGAAACTGCTTAAAAAAAATATTACTTTCTAAAAAATTAATACTAAACACAATACCTAAATAAACTTATTACACAGGTCTGCGAGAAATATTTTTTACTTAGGTACTAAGATTATAAAGCTAAAGATTTTGTTTTTTTATTAGCTTGAATGCGCTTATCTCAGAAACTACTGGTTAGAATAGAAAAATTTGAAATATTGTGTTGGATATCGTTTATCGAGGAAGGTTATATAACATTTCGCTGCAACCCATAGGAGTGGATCATCACGCGGATAAGTAACGAGGGTCGGCTAGTGTTTAGTAAAAATAGAGTTTATTTTTTTGCATATTGATTTTTTTTTGACAAATATGAGAAAAAAATTAATTGTTTACTTAAAAAACGAACAATATAACTTATAAACATGATTTAAGGACCACAAAATTATCAAAATAGAATAACCAAAAAATTCTCGGTTTCGTTCATATCTTCGGGTCCGTCACATACATTAACTTCACCATCTCAGGGTCATTAAAAATACGTATTTAAAACAGGGTTTATGTCAAGCCTTCAGAAATTAAAAACAATATCAAGAGAAATGAATAAGAATTTTTTTCATACATTTCAAGTAATAAAATATTTACAGAAAATACATCGCAGGTCTGTGTAATATTAGAAATGTTGTATATAAAATATTGAAAATTGAGTTTATGCTTACTCGATAGTTCTCGTGGCATTTTCTGCCGAATTTCAAGTAGTGAAATGTCCGATAGAATTAATATTGTTCTATTTGTATCGGGCGATCGTCAATCATCGATGCAGACCAGTTAGAACTGCATCGTTTACTCGAAACACATGCAATGTTGTGTTCATTAACTAGCAACACATTAACACTATGAGAGCCTCTCCCTCATAATCTTAATAGAACATCGCAAGGCGATTCATATTGGTAACTCAATTATAAAGCTCGGTTTGCCATTTAAACAATTAAAATTAACTTTATCATCTAATATATACATATAATTTAAAAATACACTGTTACACTCAGTGTCAAAATAACATTTCTGTCTGATAAACATGAATTTATAAATATAAGTAGTATCCTTATACATCTCTAGTGGATACGGTTAATTCTACTATTATAATATGATTTTGTATACAAAAATACAAGATGTAGTGGAGTAAGTTTTAAGACTTTTACAATTATAATATCAAAAATACAGTTTTAAACGTCATAATTACTTAAATAACATTATAAACGTGATATGTTAATACTCATATCACAAGACAATTTTGATTACAATTTAATGAGTAATCCAAGAAGCTGTTAGAATACATATCACACAATGCAATTAGACTTATCAGTAGATAACTTGGAAAGTGTATAATTTTAAAAGGAATGTAAAAAATATTACAAATTGAATTGAAATGTTAGCAAGCGTGTCGGAAAGAGGATTTTAACCCTACATGCTCAGCTGGAACTATTTCCAAAAAAAGAAATAGATGTAGTCAATTAGAATAAATGCTCATGTTTAATACTTTTATCTTTTATCGGTGTCGTTAAATAAATGTATAGATTTGAAATGAATGTTAAAAAACGTGTACCAAATTATAGTATACACGCGGATTTCATAATATCGATCCGACCTACTGAACTTTGAGAAACAGACGCACGCAATATTCGGCACGTGTAGAACTAACGCATGCGCGATAAATACGAAAAACTTTATCGTCGTATATATATATATAAAATGATAGATAAAATCAGATTAAAGGTATGTTTGTCCAGTAATACATTTCATTTACTATCTAAATTGAATACTCATATATAATCTGTTAATACTTTAGAATACTCATGATAACAACAGTAAATAAGAATTACTAAAATTGTATATTTTAGTATAAAATATATATCAATCGTGTAAATAACGTCACGATTCAGTTAACGTAATTCTGTTTTTGTAATGTATGCCTAGGTTTCCATTATAATTAAGCGAGGATGTGGAATGCATTTACCTAGCTTCTATTGGTTCTTCACAAACACATCCCTCGCACATCTATAGTTAAATGCAGCATTGCAATTAAAATATACAATTTATGCATACAATAAAACTGTATTATACATCTTTCAAACGAAAGAATAACTTCATTTCAATAGCGAACGTTTCGGCAAGATTTTTAAGTTAAAGTTAATTGGTAATTTTAAACTAAAGACTTTCAGCAATATTTTTTTCTTTTTGCAACAATAGATACTCTTAACGTGATAGAAATATAATATCAAAATGTGTCATCATACCAATTACATATAAAGCAATATAACAGAATTGTAAATAATTTTAATAAGATATTATTTATTTTGAATCGTATCTAAGGTGCATAATAATAACTTTTCATAATAACTGAAATTGTTATGCAGCATTTTAAAGTTTCAGTTGAGTTTAACTTTGAGACATTTAGATATTTAATGAACAAACATATTCATTTTATGTTTAACTATTTTCAAATTTAAAAGGAGGCTGCTTTTCTATTGCCTGAGGCTGCGTTTCCACTAGATATGGGTGAATATGTGGCTCCACTATTTATACTGGCTTAATGTGTAAAAAGATTTATTTGTTTTTAATAAATACATATCTCGCTCAAGTGAGGTAGGAACACAGCCTTAAATCAGTAAAAACTTAACTTGTAAAAATAATTATTAAAACAATTTATAAACTATTCTTCTTAAACACGACTTATAATTTGTAACCGAAAAATAAGTAATACTTTATATCGAAATATAAGTATAAATATAAATAATAGCTTAACTATTACATACAAGTCCAAAGACCACCAACCAATGCAAAAAAGGTACATGTAAAAATTTCATTACTTTCGACTTAGACGTGGTCGAAATATTGAAGATTATTTACACATTTGTCTTTGTTAAAGCGATATGTAAAAAGAAAAAAAAATATGGTTTAAGCTCAGCAAATATGGCATCAAAAGCGTTACCTGGAGATCAAGAATAATATTTTTTTAATAATATGCGAATTATTAAACTTAATCAAACAACCATTGTTAACGCAACTCTTATGAATCATCTATTTTATTCCTGATATGAGCAATAATTCCAAAAGTTTTTATTTCAGTTTATAAAGTGTTGTTGCCGTCTAATGATATTTATATTAGCTTAGGCTGTTATCTGTGAAAAAGACTTATGTTCAAAAATGATCGTAACAAATTGGGCGAGAAAAAACTGTTTCACAAGAGATAAAGGTCCATGAATAATACTTAACTATACTCCAAATAAGAGATAAACCTCAGCTGGATGCAAAGGACAAACGAAAAAAGATTTTTTTTCAGTGAGGTGCTTTCGAAGAGCCCCATATAAGATCTACAAATTTTCAGGTTTTCTTAGACAAGGATGCGTTTTATCATCTGCACTTTCAACTTATATTCTGAATCAATAAATAAAGTAATCGGACGCTTTATCAATAATCTCCGTAAAGCTACACGTACAGTACTCATCGAAAGAATCAAATCTTTAGAAAATTGTGAACTGATTGAATAAGTGTAGTTTGAAAGTGGGGCTTAGGATAAACGCATTAAAGACAAAAGTTATGGTAGTATCAAAACTGACTAGAGTGTGTGCTAGCACATGTGTGTCTGGGCAGAAGTGGGGTGTCGTAAGCGAATACAAATATTAGGTGACTTGGCCAAGCGAAGACTGGGTAAGCGCGACGGAAATAAAAACTCGTGTTGAAATCTCCCGAAGTGTTTTCAACAGAATGAGATCAATTCTTTCCAATCGTAATATCAGCATTCCTTTGCGTATAAGCCTAGGACGTAGGGAGTAACGAGTGCTACCAAACTGTTCTTCCTCGCTAGGGCCGAGAAAATACTGTCTATGCTGATGTCCAACCTCCATTGAATGGAGAGGAACAAGAAGAAAGGGTCTTTAAAAAAATTTCAAGAAAAAAATATTAGGATAAAATAAATTAAATTTGAAAGATATCACAACACTATTGACTCTGACTTTTGACAAATAAAATCAGAATTTGCAAAAATATATCACTATAATATTGGTCCCGGGACTAAATGACGTGTGGGTATGCAAAAATGGAACATTAAAAAAAATTGAAAAACATTAAATGTTGCTAATGAAAATTTAAATAATTTAAATTAGAAAAATTAAGTTGATTTTATTTAAATTATCTATTTTATTTTAACGTATCTGACGTATTAAAACTATATATTTCATAGTGTTTCTTTTGATAAATATTAGGGAACAACTTCTGCAATAAACAGGACGACATTTTCAGTGAATAATAAAGAAATATATGTTAAAAGTATCATAAATGACAAACCAATATTGATAAAACATTGAAATAAATATGATTTTCAATGAAATATACTTATAAAATACTGTATTTTGTTAAAAGAAAAATAACTAGTTAAGAATACTTCTGATCTTAAATGTTCAGTGCGGTAGTCATTATTAGGGCTTCTTTTTAGCGGGGAGCGCAGGGTAAGAGCATGTTCCATATGATTGGTTATTAAGCGATATTTCAATATGTGCGCCTATTATTTGCCAAAATAGAATACGACATGGATGGAACTACCAATACACTATTATAGCTGCCGGCTACTATATGCATCAGAGAATAATAAATGTCACGACAAATACAGCCGTAAGGTTACATAACGAGAT
>JAOPUB010034724.1:0-10675 GCA_027564055.1 Neptis clinioides
TGTATAACCAACAGCGTTTCCACGACGCGGACTTATACAAGAATACCCGCTTGTTACAGAAACATCCATTTTTATAGATCATCTCGTATCTTTTTCCACTATATGCTATTTTGATAATATTAATCTACGTAATTTTAAATAACAGACGACTTACCGAATTCCTCCAATAAATACTTACGTTACCTATAATTAATATTTACAGTGAGAAATATTAATCAAAATTTACCAAAATCGTTCAAACCTGAAAATATAAAATAGAAAACATAAGCGTCACTAAAATGATGTTATCCCGCCATCTTCAGAACCCCGACTGCCGAACATTACAAATTCGAATCAAAGTTCGATATTTGAAAATCGTCCCATGCGCCGCTTGAAACGCATTAATTGTTATTATAATAATATTGAATATATCTGTATGAAGGATTTTATAACCGTTACATTAACAAGATTCGTTTAGTGGCCTGCGTTACATATAAATCTATACGACCTTTAACACTTTCATGCGAATCAGTTGTAAACGAAGTATAAAAGAAATTGTTAAATGAATGAATAATCTCGAGAGCATGATCGACTTGGCCGATTAGTCATCTTTTTTCAACCGATCAATTTTGTGAATCAAAAAACACTATTTCACAACAATATCATTTAGCAAAACAAACGCTCACCACGCAAGTATCACACGAAACTCATGCATATTACGTATTATATCTCCGTAGATACGAGACTTTAGATTGAGAATACACGATGACGTGTCGAGGCACGCCTACAATGCTTGAAAATTCTACAATAAAATACGAGCAATTTGTGGAAAACATTTTGACTTTAAAGAGTATAATTTTTGTCTATGACTGACATCTCTGTCTACCTTCGCACTGAAAATCCACGCCGAAATCGTTTGTGGATTCTCTTATTAGGCATCAAGACAATGTCCGTGAACATTATACAATCATGGTCGGTAATAAATTAACTTTACATCTAATCAATGTTAAAATTGAATTATACTTATTTCTATACTAAGATCAGATGCACTGGTGATAAATTCTTAAAACTCGTTGCGTTGTATTATGAATGGAACTTCGACGCAAACCTCCATGTTATAGAGTTTCACATTAATTCAAGCAACAAATATTAGTTTTTTCTAATTTGATACCAGTAAATAAACCACCTAAATTGTCCATAACGGCAATTTGAAACTTGTTAAAGGGTTACATATCTTAATTTATCCTTCGCAATGCAAAAGTAACCTATCAATATTGAAAATCTTTGCTAGTATTGAAAATCATGCAAAATACTTTGTTGTAGGATCATTTTCCGTAATGGGTGAAAGATAAATCGCTGAGCTAAGTAAGATACCCTTTCATTGACTTTTCTTATCTTTTGCCCGAGAAATCCAATCAAAAGAATAAATGAGTAAACTCGTACTTTACAGTTTGTGTCAATCAAGTCGAACTAATTTAGGAAAATTAGTTAACTTTATGTTTTTTTAAGATTTTAAATTTCTACTTTGGTTACATTTAAAATAGTAATACTAGTTATAGGACTTTATACAAGAGCTTGTAAAGATAATCTTTAGAGATTAATCTTATTCTCTTATCGTTCAACTTACATACGGTCATTACACCCCTTTTAATAACAGCTTAGATTAAAACAAAAAAAATTAAATATTTTAATTTCAAAAAATCTTTTGAAATTCTTAATGCCATAGACATTATTAAACTGATATTTTTTTATCAACATAGCCATAGAAAAAAATTTAGATGTCTACATGAACCAGATTGAAAGGTCCATAAATTAGAAAAAACGCTATTTGATATAATTTGTTTGAAACATTGGAATCTTTGTTTTCTTCTGTTATTTATTATCTCTTCAAAGGTTGAATATTATATTAGAGTAAAGTTTAATCAAAATTAGTTCAGTAGTTTTAGCGTGAGAGAGTATCAAACATCCATCCTCAGAAACTTTCGCATAATAATGATTTTGATAAATCTAAGTATTTTATACACAAGTAAATGTTCGACTAGTAAAGTATATTTTTTTCATATATTATTACTATGTTATTCAACAGAAAAAAACAGTTAACAGTAAATAAATAGGAGCAAACAGATTGTAACAATAAACCCAATATCTACTCAAATGTCGGTAACTTCATGCATTTAAACTGCTCTCATTCAATAAAAACAGCTTTTTATGGTCCCGCTAAAGTTTCACTGTAAATATCTTGCTCGATATTATTTTGTACCTGTTGTATTTATATTATGTTATATAAATAAAAATATTTATATTATGTTAATAATACACTATTAGGGTGCGTTTTCATCAGAGATGTTTAATTGAACAATTGAGATCCAATAGAAGAGTGTGTGAGAGAGAATAAAGCTATTGATTCTTTACATACACATCCCTTACATTTATTCATTCATCTTTGTACATCTCTGATGGAATCTCTGTGGGAAACGCAGCCTTATATTGGCTATACTATAGTAGGCTGTATAATGCTTAGGAAATATTTTTATTTTAAATTACAGACGAGTTAGATACTGTTTGAATTAATATTAATAATCATATGGGAAATAAATAAAAATATTTTGTTTTTTTTTTTAAATTTTAGGTTTTCAAATATTGCTTACGGAACTAACAATACAGGCATACAGCATTCTTACAACTATCCCCACTTTTCTGAGACCCACAGTTAGCCGGATAATATATTGACAAAATAGAAAATGGCGTCAGTTTTTCTAAAATTAAAATAACAGCATTTAAAAAGAATTATCTGTCTGTCTGTTTGTTCCGGCTAATCTCCTGAACGGCTGGACCAATTTGAACGGGACCTACACTGGAGTAACTTAGGCTACTCTTATTTTAAAAAAATAGAAGGGATAAAAATGTTTGCTTATAAGAATCATGCAGGCGCTTCATAGGAATGTGTGGTATATAACACCCGGGCGAAGCCAAGTCGGGTCGCCTAGTTTAAAATAAAATTCACTAAACTATTTTATCCGTATGTTAATTAAAAAGCGAATCAAACAATTAAGAAAAATTATACAAAATTTAATTTCATACTGTCCACGCCATGTTAAAACTAAACAAATACAAAATTGTTATACATTTTATTACCTTCAATTAATATCGCATTTTATTCACATGAATATAATAATGTTTTTTTTTTTAATAAATTTTAATACAGGAATTATCTACATAATTTATTTTTGACCTTCAAAATAGAATTAAAATATGTAGTATTGACACAGTTAGAGGAGGTATAGCTCGAGCTCGTAAGTATGAGTTTAACCTTAATCGCGCGATTTTCATGCGGTTTTTTAATAGATAAAGTGATCAAATAGGAAGGTTTATAGAAATCAGCATGTATTATTATATAGTAGAAAAACCATGGAAAGGTGGTGCGGTTCGCTAGTAATATTATAAATGTGAAAGTTTGGACTCTTAGATCTTTAAATATTTGTTACTCAATCACGCAAAAACGGATAAACTGATTTCAATGAATTTTTGTATAGAGATACTTTATAATCCAAATTATCAAATAAGCTATAAAGAATAGCTCGGAAAAATTCTGAAAATGATTCCTCCGTGATAACGTTAAAATATGTTTACCGTCATAAGCGCCCAAATATTTTAATTTGCAACAATATATCGAGAATTAAACGTTTTTTGATAAAATGTAGTATTATACTGCCGGGGCAGGTCGACTAGTAATATTATAAAGTTTAGATGTTTGTATATTTGTTATTCAATCACGCGAAAACAGCTAAACGGATTTCAATGAAATTTTGGATAGCGATACCTACTGTATAACCCGGATTAACATATAAGCTACTTTTTATCCCGAAAACCTTCAGAGTATGCGCCCAAATATTTTATTTTGTTACAATTAATTGAGAAATAAATTTTTGATAAATCTAAGTATGTACATTGCGAAGACGTGGTTCAAATAGAAAAATTCGACTTTAGACTATATAACATCACGCTGCGACCAATAGGAGTGGAGTATCACGCGCGGGTCGGGTAATTTAATATATAAAACTAATCGTGTATAATATACTACGACATTATTGCATAACCTGTAGCAGTTATAGCGTTGATGTAAATAAAAAATGAACATGATACTAATTACCATGTACGAGGCGTATGAAGCGTATGAAGCGTATGAAGGCATAAAGTTTACAGTTTCCGTGACAATGCACCGCTGTTGCGTGACTCGCCTACAAAGGATAGACTTGACGACACGCTTACCAACAGTAATTCTGTCCTTTCCGCACGATGCACGTTAGATAACTGGCGAGCTGAAGAAAAACTAAAATGTATACTGGAAATACAAATGTTTCTACTATTTCAGTTCAGCTGGAGTTTTTTTTTTGGTGTTTAGTTTGTACAGAAATTTTATGATAGGAAGAAAACAAACAGAGAGTTTTATATATCAACTAGTAGATTCGCCCTGGTTTCACTCGGAAGCAATTTACTACATGTGGGATTAGGAATTAAGGAGATGTAATAGTAAGAGAGGACATATGAAAGAGGTTAAATATGATAATAAGAGTGACTGGCGATTAGATGACGTACGAAGATGATTTTAAAGAAAATAGAATGGCATGACAGCGTGTGAATGAAAACGGTTAGAGGAAAAGATGTGTTTTGTATTTTATTTTATTTTCTATGTAATGCTAATGAAATAATAAAAGATTCAATATTAAGACGACGGCTTACATTAATTTCCTACATACATGAAATACTTAGATTCATCAAAAACACTTTAACTGTCGGTAACTTGTTGCTAAACAAAAATATTTAGCTAGGCGCTTACGACAGTGAAATTATTTTATCGGTATCCCGCGGGAATTCTGAACATATCCAGGATAAAAATAGCTAGTATGTAAATCTAGGTTATAAACTATTTATGTGATAAATTTCATTAAAATCCCTTCACCCATTGTCGCGTGATTGAGTAACAAGCATATAAACTTTCATATTTATAATATTAGTAAGATTATCCGACCCGTCCTCGCTTCGCTGAGGTTTATTATGTTTCAGCATTTAAAAAGAAGTAAACAAACTTAGGTACCCCCCATAACAACTGTCACCCAGTCAAAGTCTCGTGCAAATTCGAAGTTGAACAAACAGATAGCCAGACAGTGAATGTATTGATGCCTCGAAGAACTGTGTGACATGACATGCATTGCTTCGTGAATTTTTTAAATTTATTTTGAATCTTTTTAATACTTATTCCTTATCTTTTCGTTTGTGTTCCTTTATATTTATTTATTTCACCTAATAATTCACTTTATGTTGTTATTTTTATTTAAGTCACAAACATTGTTTTTTTTTAATTAAAAAATATATTTAGACCATATTCTCAACTACGCAGTATTAGTAAATACTCTTAATAGTATCAGCCTGAAAAAGGTTAACGAGTATCAACGGCAACTACTACCTACTTGAAAAAAAAACAATGTAGATATATATATACAAAAGTTACCAACTTATATTAAAATCAACTAAAAGTTTTAATTTTTTATTTGAACACAGTCTGCTATAAATATGTTCTTTTAAAACTTGTGAAACCTTTATTGGTTTCTGTAAATTTAATTTTACTTATCTGTAAGTATTATGTATATATGTTTGTTTTCCTTTTGAATAAATAAATAAGTATGTGTAACTCATTTCAATGCAATCACCAAAAAAAATTCTTAGTCCATGTTATGTTACCAATGTTTAAAGGAAGGTAGACACTTATAACATCGTAAATGAGATATATGGGCGGTTGTATTTATTTACGAGTTTACAGCTAAGTGTTTTCTTAATTACTGAAACCATTTTCTTTCATTATTACATGAGAATTTAAGTACTTGTCCGACTGTTAACATTTGTATAACTACATAAAACAGCAGATTTTTTTAAAAATAAGACACAAATCGAACTCCTGAACTTTGATATACTCTGAAAAAATATTAAAAGATATGAAAAGAATTTAATACATATTTTTAAAGATTTTTAATCTAAAAAAGGGAAAATAAATATTTTTAGAGTATGTTTTCTTTCGTGATCTCTAACTACTCTAACTATAAGTATACCAAAAAGAGGTTGGATGATGATTTTTGAGGATTTTTAATAGATCCTTTTTATTCATACATCACGACACCATCTACAATTACATTAATATTTTTTCTATTTGATTATAAGGTATTATATGTTATGCCAATTTAATAGAACCATCCTTCAGTCTGCAATCCTTTCCTCAAGAAATAAAATTAATTGATTCTTATGAACCTTTATTTGCACAAAGATGTTAAATACTTATATACAATCGCCTATACTAGCTACTCCCTTCTTTTTGTGTTAGTTAATCCATTTATCGAGCAAGGTATAGGCTATATAACATCATGACCCATAGGAGTGGAGAATAACGCGGATAAAACCGCGAGGATCAACTAGTGTTTTATATAATGAAATTTTGAAAAGCTTGATAGTAACTTGAACGTTAGAGAATGTCATTATAAATCCAAGTTTGTAAAATAACGTAAAGCTAAATAAGGCCAGTGCTCGAGTTCGTGCCGTGTAAGCTTAACAACTTGAGATAAAACATTGTGCGCGTGAGGTAAAGAAACCCTTCTTTCATATAGCTAACATAGCTAACATAGCTTTCACAGCTAACATGGAGTAAAATACATTTGACACAATTTTATCTAAACTTGATCTTTGAAACTTCTCGCTCCGGCTTCAAATGTTTTTTTTATGGTCGAGTTTCTTAAAAGAAACCCATACCACCAACCCTTAAGAAGAATCACTTCGTTGACCGTCTGTTTATATCTCATGTTCCTTTTTCTCAGGAACACTTATTACGTTGAAATTGATATAAAATACTCAGGTATTGGATTTTTTGACCGAGGAGCGTGATAAAATTCGTCTCGTCATTTCATAATATGTCAGTAAGCAAACGTTTCATATTATTATTACTTTTGATAATATTTTGATGTCAACGGAAACGGAAAAAATGAATTACTAAAAGATTTAGAATATTTCGTCCTTTCTTTAAGGGTTCCAGTAGAAAACGGTCAAGCAATTATAATAAGACATACTTTTCTTATTACATTGCATGACATTTTATATTTCACACTCACTTTCATCATCACAAAATATTTTTAAGAGTGTATCAAATCTGTCTGATTAAATGTAGGGCAATTACCTTACGTTTTTGATATACAGGTAATATCTATACTAATATTATAAAGCTGAAGAGTTTGTTTGTTTAAACGCGCTAATCTCAGGAACTATTGGTTCGAATTGTTAGATTATTTTTGTGTTGGATTGTCCATTTATCAAGGAAGGCTTTAGGCTATATAACATCACGCTACGACCTATAGGAGTGAAGTATCATGCGCATGAAGACGCGCGGGTCGGCTAGTCATCAATATTTTAAAAGAAACAACGAAAGGTTCCTCCTATACTGAGTTAAATATCAAAACCATACAGTGTTCACACTTTTATATATTATATTCTAATCATTTCATCAGTTCTAGAACTATCATTTTTTTAAACCATCTAATACTGTGAAACTATGCTGGATACTTCAATATATAAGGTTTTTTTCGTGTCTAACTAACTTCACAGAATATTTTTTCAATTTAAACCAGTATTTCCTGAGATTAGCGCGTTCAAACAAATGAACTCTTCAGCTTTATAATATTAGTATAGATATGTTAATGTTACCTATACGTAACTCAATGACTTTTGGCCAATCAAATCGATGTCCCAACTCGATGAGTCAAAGTTTAGTCATATCTACAGTTTTCCTGAGTGAACATTACATAAAAAAGTGCTAGTGAAGGTGTCATAAAAATGTTATGTAAATATTCCCGTAAAGTCCGTCATTCCGTCTCTGGGATTGTCCTTGAGTGCACTGATCTAGTACGAACAGGGATAATGTCGGTTTGTATCACATCACATTTTAAATTATATTGTCTAAAGGGACTCTACCATGTATACTTTGCCTCTGCCATCATTAGCGGATGCCCATATTTAAGTTTTATTATATCATTTTGAAAACATTTTCAATATTGACTCGGTAAATGTGTACCGTTAGCCCTGTCCGTGACCTTGCAGGCGAGTTCGGGTGTGATAACTAGTGTTAATATTGGCACCGTATATAGAGTAGGGAAATAATGGAATGGCCTTTATACTCAAAGTACTAGCACAACTAGTTGAGAGATTTAATAAAAGAATAGGGAACACTAGTGACAGCTTTTAATTGCCCAGTAGTTCCTTTTTATTTATTTCAGAAGTAGTGTTCATTTATACTTACTTTGCACCCCCCTTTTACCTCCTTAAGGGATGATTTTAGAATTTCAATGAAGAATCTTCATACTGAATTTCTTTCGAATAACTATAATAAAGGCAGTTTCATTTCAGATTAGAACCCAAGTTTTACCCCCTTAAAGGGATGAATTTTAAAATATAATTTCTTAATGTTCCCTACCGTTAACTGTTACTGTTTGTGTCACATCAGATTTTAAATTAAATTGTTTAAAGGTCCTCTACGCGTTGGCTACGGCTCCGTGCACGCTTTTCAAAGGTCCGGGTCACTATTTACCCGTAATTGAATAAAAAAAAAATTACCGTTCATAATTTTTTATTCTCGATATATTTGTGTGTGTAAGGTGATGTAAAAGTTTTTGATTTTTGTAAATTGACATTGTTTTTAGGTTATTCCAATATTTCCATACTCCGTGTCATACACTATTTTGTTTGACGAACGCTTTACTCTATCAATATATAAACATAATATTTATATTTGAAGCACTTTCGGTTCGCTAACAACACCACTTGTGTAATTTGTCACTGAAATTGATAATCTACGGGTAGTGTAGTGTACATAGTTTATGTTTGTTCTGCTGAAGATGCTATGGTCAGTCTTGATAGTTTATTTATTGCTTTTAGACCTTTTAAAGTCAATTCAGCTAAAAGTTGCTGATATCAGTTATCTTTAGTTGATCAAAATATTAAACAACAATGGCAGACAAATAGTTCTTTGAATTTTTGAAAAAAATACTTAAAGTTTCATGTATAGCGAAATTATGAAAACTATACGAACCATTTTGTCATGCTATATTATTTTAGAGAAAGAATTTGTTCAACATTTAGCATTAAAGATAATAATTTGTTAACTATTAGTTAATTGGTAAATACAGAACACTAATGAGTACTATTTACTATTTCTATTAGCAATTTAACCATAAAAAATAACATATTTGTTTGTTTGTTTTCTTAAGTACTTCATTATTGATAAAAGTCAACTGTTATTTCTTATAATAAATGCCTGACGTGGCCCACTCATAACACAAGCATTCCAGCTTACTTGGAGGGGAGAACAAGATTACTAGTAGTTTGTAAAAAAAAACATAAAAAAAAGTTGTAAGAAAAATCTTGAAAGGGTCAAAAAGGGGGATGAAAGGGAATATCGAGTTTGTCTTACTTATTCTATATAAAATCGTCTAATTGAAAAAGCTGATCTATTTTAGATTTTGATGTTATTTTGAGGATTTTAATTTATTTTTGGCTGTTGAGGTCCGATTCGTATGCTGGTGATCGCAAGCCAATTGCGAAACAGATCCCCTACCACCTAGGGGAGGTGGGTTACTCGCTTCCACAAGGTACTTTCTCAGCGGCAAACTGTTTATTATATCTTACTTAAAGAAAAAAAAGAGGGAAAATAAAGAATGAGTCTTACTAATATTATAAATGTAAAAGTTTGTATGTTTGGATATTTAGATGTTTGTTCCTCTATAACTCGAAAACGGCTAAACGGATTTCAGTACAATTTGGCATACATATACTTTAAAACCTGGTTACATTGGGATAACGATTTAATATGTTTTCTTTCGTGTATGCTTAAATATTGTTAGTTTGCAACAATATATTAATAACTAGTCGACTTGCCCTGGCTTCGCTCGGGTGCTATTTCCCACGTTAATCCTAAGATTTATTAAAAAACATTTAATTCTCTATATTGTTGCAAAATAACAATATTTAATCAATTACAAAAGTAAACAAATTTTATTCTTATCCCGCAGGAACTCTAATATTTTCGGGGATAAAAAGTTTAGCCTATATGTTAATCCAGGTTATAAAGTATCTATGTGCCAAATCTCATTGAAATCCGTTTAGCCGTTTTCGAGTTCTTGAGGGACAAACATCCAAACATACAAACTTTCACATTTATAATATTAGCTTTAGTAATATTAAATGTTTTTTTTATAATCTAAGGATTATAAGTATGTTATGGGAAATTGCACCCGGGCGAAGCCGGGGCAGGTTGACTAGTAAAAAATAAATTTGCGTCAATTTTAACTCAAAATCAAAAATGACCAGCGGTGATTTTTCGATTTTCACAAATTTTTATTTGTTGATGTTGAAAATTAAAATGTAATATTAATATAAATAAGCTTTCATAAAGAAAAACCATCGAATTGTATTATTCAACTGTAAACACCATGATGGATTTTAAAAGTCTAAGATCGGTGTATTACGCGCTGGGACAGTCAATTTTAACCTACTGTATTACTTGTTGGGGTGGCTCTACAAAGACTCTGATGATAAGAGTAGAGAGAGCACAAAGAGCAGTTCTAAAGGTTATATTTAACAAGCCTATCTACTTTCCTACGCATGA